>CM029366.1:32903040-33023850 GCA_017165825.1 Hepsetus odoe
CTGAGCTTCTCACCCTATCTCTAAGGGAGAGTCCAGACACCCTGCGGAGGAAACTCATTTCGGCCGCTTGTATTCGCGATCTCGTTCTTTCGGTCACTACCCACAGCTCGTGACCATAGGTGAGGGGGGGGACGTAGATCGACCAGTAAATTGACAGCTTTGCCTTCTGGCTCAGCTCCTTCTTCACCATGACGGACCGATGCAGAGCCCGCATCACTGCAGAAGCTGCCCCGATCCGCCTGTCGATCTCCCGCTCCATTTTACCCTCACTCGTGAACAAGATTCCGAGATACTTAAACTCCTCCACTTGGGGCAAGGTCTCACTCCCAATCCTGAAAGGGCATTCCACCCTTTTCCGACTGAGGACCATGGCCTCAGATTTGGAGGTGCTGATTCTCATCCCAGCCACTTCGCACTCGGCTGCGAACCGATCCAGAGAGTGCTGAAGGTCACGGCATGATGAGGCCAACAGGACAACGTCATCTGCAAAAAGCAGTGACCCAATCCTGAGCCCACCAAACCGGACCCCCTCAACGCCCTGGCTGCGCCTAGAAATCCTGTCCATAAAAATTATGAACAGGATCGGTGACAAAGGGCAGCCCTGGCGGAGTCCAACCCTCACCGGGAACAGGTCTGACTTACTGCCGGCAATGTAGACCAAGCTCTGACACCGGTTGTACAGGGACCGGACAGCCCTTAACAGGGAATACGATACCCCATACTCCCGGAGTACCCCCCACAGGAGCCCCCGAGGGACACGGTCGAATGCCTTCTCCAAGTCCACAAAGCACATGTAAACTGGTTGGGCAAACTCCCATCCACCCTCCAGGACCCTGCTAAGGGTGTAGAGCTGGTCCACTGTTCCGCGACCTGGACGAAAACCACACTGCTCCTCCTGAATCCGAGGTTCGACTATCCGACGGACCCTCCTTTCCAGGACCCCTGAATAGACCTTCCCCGGGAGGCTGAGAAGTGTGATCCCTCGATAGTTGGAACACACCCTCCGGTCCCCTTTCTTAAAGAGGGGGACCACCACCCCGGTTTGCCAATCCAGAGGCACCGTCCCCGATGTCCATGCGATGTTGCAGAGGCGTGTCAGCCATGACAGTCCTACAACATCCAGAGCCTTGAGGAACTCTGGGCGGATCTCATCCACTCCCGGAGCCCTGCCACCAAGGAGCTTTTTGACCACATTGGCAACCTTGACCCCAGAGATGGAAGAGTCCACCTCTATGTCCCCAGGCTCTGCTTCCTCCTCGGAAGGCATGTTGGTTGACTGTGCACTGCTTTCCCCTCCTGAGACGCCGGATGGTGGACCAGAATTTCCTCGAAGCCGTCTGGAAGTCCTTCTCCATGGCCTCTCCAAACTCCTCCCATGCCCGAGTTTTTGCCTCAGCAACCACCAGAGCCGCATTCCGCTTGGCCTGTCAGTACCTATCAGCTGCCTCCGGAGCCCCACTGGCCAAAAAGGCCCGGTAGGACTCCTACTTCATTTTGATGGCATCCCTCACCGCTGGTGTCCACCAACGGGTTCTAGGGTTGCCACCGCGACAGGCACCGACCACCTCCCGGCCACAGCTCCGGTCAGCCACCTTGACAATGGAGGCGTGGAACATAGTCCATTCAGACTCAATGTCCCCCACCTACCCCCGGGACGTGGTTAAAACTTTGACGGAGGTGGGAGTTGAAGCTTGTCCTGACAGGGGACTCTGCCAGACGTTCCCAGCAGACCCTCAAGATGCATTTGGGCCTACCAGGCCTGACCGGCATCCTCCCCCACCAACGAAGCCAACTCACCACCAGGTGATGGTCGGTTGACAGCTCCGCCCCTCTCTTCACCCGAGTGTCCAGGACATGTGGCCGCAAGTCCGACGACACGACCACAAAGTCGATCATGGAACTGCGGCCTAGGGTGTCCTGGTGCCAGGTGCACATGTGGACATCCTTATGCCTGAACATGGTGTTCGTTATGGACAATCCGTGACAAGCACAAAAGTCCAATAACAAAACACTGCTCTGGTTCAGATCGGGGGGGCCATTCCTCCCAATTACGCCCTTCCAGGTGTCACTGTCATTACCCACGTGAGCATTGAAGTCCCCCAGCAGAACGATGGAGTCCCCAGCAGGGACGCTCTGTAGCGCCCCCTCCAGAGACCCCAGAAAGGGTGGGTAGTCCAGACTGCTGTTTGGCGCATAAGCGCAGACAACACTAAGGACCTGTCCGCCGACCCGAAGGATGAGGGCCGCCACCCTCTCATCTACCGAGGTAAACCCCAATGTACTGGCCCCAAGCCGTGGGGCAATAAGTATGCCCACACCTGCTCAGCGCCTCTCACCGGTGGCAACTCCAGAGTGGAAAATAGTCCAGCACCTCTCAAGGAGACTGGTTCCAGAGTCCAAGCTGTGCGTCGAGGTGAGTCCAACTATATCTAGCTAGAACTTCTCAACCTCACGCACTAGCTCAGGCTCCTTCCCCACCAGAGAGATGACATTCCACGTCCCTAGGGCCAGCTTCTGCAGCCGAGGGTCGGACCACCAAGGCCCCCATTTTCGGCCACCGCCCAGCTCACATTGCACCCAATCTCTTTGGCCCCTCCCACAGGTGGTGAGCCCATGGGTGGTGAGCTTTTCGGGCTAAGCCCGGCCGGGCCCCATGGGTAAAGGCCCGACCGCCAGGCGCTCGCCATCGGGCCCCACCTCCAGGCCTGGCTCCAGAGGGAGGCCCCGGTGACCCACGTCCAGGCGAGGGAAAACGTCTTCCATAATTGTTGTTCATCAAAAGAGGTCTGATTAGACTTAAATTAGACTTAATTAAAGGTGGCACTTTTCATCAGGTGGTTCTATTTAAAAACTGAAGCCACCCCGTTCTTTAGAGAACCGAACCGGGATGTTTTATGGTTTCACTCCAAATTACCTCCCTGCGATGGGCTGGCGACCTGTCCAGGGTGTGTCCCCCGTCCTTCGCCCTGCGTGAGCTGGGATGGACTCCAGTACCCCCCTCCCCCCCGCTTGGGACAAGCGGCAGAAAATGACTGACTGACTCCTCCACTTTCTGGCATCTTTATTTTTAAAGTATTTTAAAAGTCTGTTCTACTGGTATACCTGCAGCTTCAGGGGAAAAAAAAGTATTTTTTATCCTAAAGATGTTCATCCAGGAGCAAAGGGGTGCAGATTTCTATCTTTTTTCATGACCTTATGTTTAAAAGTGAACAGTAAACTGGGAAACATGGGACGGGGGAGTCAGTCCATCTTAAAAATATACCCGTCATGGATATAAAGCGGAGTTATGTTCGCCAACTAACGGTGTTAAAAAGAGAACACGGTTCTTTTTTAGGAAAAAAAACCAAAAGTATAAAAAGACAGCCGATAAAATCTAATCTCTGTGGGTTACAAGAAAAACAAGACACAGGGTCCCGAGTTTCATCTGCTCACCTGGGACACCAAGGTCTGTCCGTTCTTCATCCATCTGTACACAGGCTGGGGTTTACCGTGAGCCCTGCACTCCCAGTGAAGATCGTCCTCGATGGCCATATAGGCGTCCCGCAGGGTCTGGGCCCAGTGGAGGTGTTCCACATCTATGAGGAAAGAGGGAAACAACATAAACTCCCACTTTTTGGGGAAAAACCACCGTAAACGAGAGCCGACAGTTCATGGCCAACGTGCGTGCGAAGCCTTGAGCCCTTCATAAAGCACCAAACAGCGAGGTTAATTGGTCCCCATTAATTCCAGATTATCCTGTCTTTATTGTGCCCTTCCTTGGTGTGAGCAAAATTGTTTTCCTCTGCCGACCTGAAGACTCACGCCACAGCCATTTTAATTAGTCTGGCTCTGCTGACGGACAATAAGATGCGGGTTATTCATTATTCAGTGCGTTGTCCACTTTCCTGACACCCAATTAATATTTCTTCCATTGATTTCCCTGCTGCAGAGGGAGAACACCAACAAACCGCCGTATCCCACAGATTGAGACGCGTTTTTAGGCTAGGATCTAATCCAAAGCACTCAAACTGGGGACACTCAACCCAACAAACACGTCCACCATGCAGCCCTGCCTCACCGGTGAATGATGTGCCGTTACCGTTGAATATGAGATGTCCTTTGGCGATGCTGCGGCCTCGGGAATTCTCCGCCACGCATTCATAAAAGCCAGCGTCCTCTGGGCGGAAATACGGGATCTCCAGGACCCCGTTAGAGTGATTGATTTTCATCTTTCCAGGAAAGGGGCTTCCGTCCGCTCTCCTCCAAGAGATGGAAGGCACTGGACTGACCAATCAACACACAGGTCACGTTAGAAGTCGGATGTCTATTTTTCTCACGATTGAATTTTGGGTCTTGAATGACCAGTTTAATGAGAGTTAGCTTCTTCCTTTCTCTTAATTTTACAATTTTTATGGATACATGAATGAATAAACATCTAAGTCATAAGTCATCTGCTGAAAATGCAGTCTCGCAATGCAGTCTCGCTTCTCTGATTTTGTCCCCCGACCGTCCAAGCTGACATGCCCCTCTAATAAACGTCTTCCTAATTATGTCCATCTTCGTCCTTCCTGAGGCAAATCTCAGCATCTTTAACTTCACCTCCAGCTCCACCATCTGCCTTTTCATCACCGTCTCCAACCCATTTAACATAGCTGGTCTCACTACTGTCTCAACCCATATAACATAGCTGGTCTCACTACCATCCTGCAAACCTTCCCTTTCGCTCTTGCTGCTACCCGTCTGTCACAGATCACTCCTGTCACTCTTCTCCACCCATTCCAACCTGCCTGTACTCTCTTCTACTCCTCTCTTCCACACTCGCCGTTACTCTGAACTGTCCACTCCGAGTATTTAAACTCCTCCCCCTTCACCTCCTCTACTCCCTCCATCCTAACCACTCTGCTGTCCTCAACATGTGGAGAACGATTTATAATACTACTACCACTTCTACTACAAAAAATAACATTTATTTATTTGACCCAACTGTCAGATATGCAGTTTGCCTAAAGGCAGGTACGTGTCCGAGTCCGAGTTTAACCTCGTTAAACAGCATGGCAAAATAGGACACAGCCGAAAGCAATACCGAGGAAAATCAGCCAAACTGGCGTCTATATACTTTTGGACAGAACATGTTTGTGTTGAGCGTGTGCTGCGATATGCAGATGCAATATGTCCAGTCCCACACACACGTCAGAGTCAGGTACATATACGATGCAGGTGTTTCTGATAAAATGGCCAGCACTGACCAGGCTGCCAGCTGAGACGTGGTATAAACGCAGCGCTGCGAGTATTACTCATTAATATGCCACTTTTAAAATGTGCCTCCACATTTTGACCCACATTTGCACACTTACGAAAGCTCCTGCCAGCTAAACCCACAGCTATTCAATGCCTGACAGGCCTCCCGCAGCCTTTGTGTCCCCTGACACATTACCTGTAGACAATGCGAGGCCTCCACCTCCCACCCGAAGCCCTGAAACGCAGACTTCAGCTCTTTCTGCCATGATGAATGCCTGGTTCTCTCCCGCTAGTCGCATTTTCATAAGATTAAAGAAGGCTGTGTTTTCCTGAGACGTTTCTCTTAAATAAGGCGCTAAGATGTACTGCGTGCCATGTGTGCAGATCCCTCGCTGGCTATAGATCTCTCGAGAGGTGAGAGGGAGTCCATATGCTAGACCTACTTTCCCAGAGCAAAGCACTCCAGCCTGACCGACGATCCTTTGGCCACGTGGAGCGTTTCCTCAAACTGGACTTCGATCTTCGGTTCGTATTCTCCCATCACGGCTGCCAGAGAAAAACAAGCATTTAAATTAACAAGCCGTGCCGGAGACAGAGGGAGTTTTTCTCTGCACTGAGTACCAATTTAGCAAATTCTTTACTCCGAAGATAAAGTCGCCCAGCACTGTTACAGACCAACCAGCGCGTGATATCAAGCGTCTCGTTGCTTTAACGTGATATGAAATATAATAAAAAAATATTTCAAATATAAGAAAACTTAAAAAAAAGAAGACAATTATCATTAATAATGATTGTGATAAACAATTCTTCTGTTAGGAAATGTTATTAATTTAGAGCATGCTACTGTTGCCAAGCAACCATGGACTGCTGAAAGAGGATCAAAACATTTAGATGTCCATCAATGCAGTTACTTGATTTTTGAGGACTTTTACACACTTTGGATGGATGGATGGATGGATGGATGGATAGATGGTTGGGTGTACAGTGGAAAAACCTCCTTAGTTTCCATCTTACAGCAGGCCATTGCAGTCATATTATAACCTTGTAACTCCGTTTTAAAAAACAATACTGTGAAAGTGGGAAAAAAGCTTTTTCATGATATGGGCCCTTTACACACACACACACACACACACACACACACACACACACACACACACAGTTTTAATACAGAGTGTTGCTCAACAAATAACCCAGACTGGCTCAATAATAGATGGAAGGAAGGATGAATGGATGGGTGTATGAATGAATGGATGAATGGTCGGATGGACGGACGGACAGATGGATAGATGGGTTTATGGATGGAAGGATAGATGGACAGAATGGTGGATGGGTGGATGGATGGACGGATGGACGGATGGATGGATGGATGGATGGATGGATGGATGGATGGATGGACTATAGAAACAGTTCGGTCTGATTTATGGCCTTATCCCAGTACAGTTAGGGTTAAAAATGTTGGGAGGATTTATTACAGAAGCGAAAACATCCACCACACATGGATTCAGTCAGTAAAGTGTGTGTGTGTGTGTGTGAGAGAGTGTGTGTGTGTGTTTGTGTGTGTGTGTGTGTATGTTAGAGGATGGCTGAGTCCCACAAGGATGTGCAAATGCTAAACAGAAGCAGTCTCTCAGTCAGCCATGAATGCACACACACACACACACAGACACACACACACACACACACAGCCTGTCGCAGCTGAGAGGCTGTGAATACACAAACGCCGTGGCTCCGAGCGGTGGCAAAACAAACATGGTCACGCTCAGGCCAGCTGATTCATGTCTGGTGGGGTTTTCACTCTGCTCGCTGGCTGCACAGGATAAAGCAGCGAGTCCGCCGAGGACGCTCACCGTCCCGGCGCAGCACCACCGGGGTTGGCGAACTGTACACCGTGGCGTTTGTCATCATGTTCTTCACCACACAGGTGTAGTTCCCCACGTCTGATGGCTCCACCTTCGCGATGTACAAGTTTCCAGTCCTCTGAGACACAAAGCGCCGGTTGTCTCTGATGAGGACGCTGGGACGGCCGTTATAGATCCAGGAATATCTGATCTCTGCTCAAAAAAAGCATAAAACTGACTATTAGAATTCTGGTGCCTGAAAATGTTTTTGTTAACATCATTAGGTTTTTAATTCAGCCAAACAACAAAGAGCGATCCTGAACAAACGAGTGTTTTCTGAGCAGAACATCTCCGTAGATGTTTTTGGGCAAAGCGGAAAACAGCACTCCAGCAGAAGATCTTTATCCCATCTGTGAAACATGGTGGTGGTAGTAACATTGTTTGGGTTTATTTTGCTGCATCGGGACCAAAAGTGAAAGTGAAAGTGACTGCACAAACACACAGCACACAGGAAATCACAAACAAACACATCCTCTGTATTTAACCCGCACACACCGTCCAGCAGGGGGCAGAGACATCAAGCACCCAGGGAGCAGTGATGGGGACAGTACCTTGCTCAAGGGTACCTGAGTGCAACCTACTGGCCTGAGATTCGAACCCACGACCTTCTGACACTACACCACCACTCAAGCAACTTTCCATCACTGATCGAATAAAAAAATGAGTTGCATTTCAGCAGCAAAATGTCAACACTCCAGTCTGTGAAATAAATATTCAGAGAAATTGGGTCAGGCAGCATAACAACAACCCACAGGTCGTTCTACCAAAGAATGGAAAAAGAAGAATAAAGGTAAAGTTTATAAACAGCAGAGTAAGAGTCAAGATCTGAACACAATTCAAATGTGGATGGAGCTGAAGTGAGCCTTCATGTGAGAGTTGGAGCCGCTCTGTTCAGAGGAACCGACTGAAAGATGATGAGCAGGACTCATCAAGAGCTACTGCAAGTATTTAGTTTAAGCACAAATCTAAACATGAAAAGAAATACAAAAAAATATTTAGGCAGAATTTTTCCGGCACCACTTTGCATTTCTCTTTTCATGTTTTTGCATTTGATATTGTGATCTGAAATGAGAGTAAAGAGCAGCTTGAGGGGAACCTGGAGAGATGGAGATCTGCTTTAGAGAAGAGAGGAATGACAGTGAGTAAGACAAAGGCAGAATACATGAATGTGAATGAAAGGGAGGAAAGTGGAGTGGTGAGGATGGAGGGAGTAGAGGTGGTGAAGGTGGAGGAGTTTAAATACTTGGGATCAACAGTTCAGAGTAACGGCGAGTGTGAAAGAGAGGTGTAGAAGAGAGTGCAGGCAGGTTGGAATGGGTGGAGAAGAGTGGCTGGAGTGATTTGTCACAGACGGGTACCGGCTAGAGTAAACGGGACGGTTTACAGGACTGTAGTGAGACCAGCTATGTTGTATGGGTTGGAGGTGTCGGAGTTAAGGATGCTGAGATTTCCATTGGGTGTAGCGAGGATGGCGTATGAGAAGAACAGCTAAGCTTGGTCGTCCTGAAGACAAAGTGGGACTGTGTTGGTGTGGACGTGTCCAGAGGAGAGACGAGGATTATAGTGGGAGGAGGATGTTGAAGATGGAGCTGCCAGGAGGAAGGAGGAGACAGAGGCCAGAGGAGAAGACGAAGACCAAAGAGGAGGTTTATGTTGTGAGAGAGGACATGCAGGTGGTCGGTTTGAAGAAGGGAGACGCAATGAATGAAACGAGATGCATGAAAGTGAAAGTGACGACCCTTGTCACAGCACAGCACACAATGAACCCCAATGAAATTGGACCTCTGCGTTTAACCCAAGCAAACATCATGCAGCAGTGGACAGCTATTGAAAGCGCCCAGGGAGCAGTGACGGGGACGGTACCTTGCTCAAGGGTACCTGAGGGCAACCTACTGGTGAGGGAATCGAACTCCCTAACCACTAAACCACCCCTGCCTTAATGCTGCATGTCATTGTGGTTCACTCTGTGCCATATTTCACGTGTTCACTTTACACTTACAAGCCCAAATAAGGAGTGGTTTTTCATTACTATGAAGATACAGACGTTGTCTCTGCAGCACGGGTCTCTGCCGGAGGTTCTCTGAGTGTTAAAGGCTTAAGTGTACCATTCCGTTCTGATTTTCCATTCCGATAATTGTTTGTGACCCCTTTGAGTAGACAGGTTGGTGGACCTCATGAAGTTGGACGTATGAATAAACACTAATGAAGTGAACGGTGAGTGTACAACAGTGAGCATGCAGCAAACTATGCTCCAATTCAATCAGCCTCATTGGCTGGCTCCTTCTGATCTCCTTTGTCTTGTAAAGCGATTTGATGCCTGGGTCTTGCCTCAGAGACATGTCTCTGCAGTCCCCAAAGCTTTTTCATCGCTTCATTTCTTAATGAGACAGAGGAGAGGACCGGCTGCCATCAGTGTCAATTTAGAGAGCGTTTATTAAAGGGCCGGGACGGGCTGGCGAGATCGAAGCGAGGCTCGATAAGAGCTCGTCTGAGATCAGAGCGCGGCGTGTCCCAAGGTCAGGGTCCTTTTCTTGTTGCTCGACGCAAGGGCAAGTCCCATTTGGTTGAGGGACGAGAATGAGCGGTTGAACTAAGGCCGTTGGGGAGGAAACGGCAGCAGGGGGTGACAAGCCTCCCGTCATTAGGGGGTGTCATGGAGGGTCCCGGGCCATCTCAGTGGGCCGGACCCCCTGCAGCTCTGCTCAGATCCTCTGACAGGCCAGACCTCAGCTCGCTTTCCAAGCACGAAGAATCGATTCCTACTGTAGACGTGTGATCTCATACTAATGTCACAGACGTGGCTGAGATGTTCTGCATTTGCATAAGCAGATTCGGAGCGTATGCGTGCAGAGGGCAGCGGCGCGAGACGAGCCTGTCATGCGATTCCGCAACAAGCATAAACAGGGAAGCCGTTCATTTGCATCCACCCCAAAGTCTAGCTGCCGTCTCATCCCCAGACTCGGGCGATGTCCCCCATAACTGGGACACATGCACGAAATACTTGACAGGGCCTGATTACTCCCACAGGATGCAGAAATCAACTCTTTCCAAAGAATCGTCCGCTCCGCTTTTGTGCCTCGCTGCTGTTTTTGCATTTATTTCATATGTTAATGGCTAACAAAGTCAAAAGTTCAAACGCTTGTTGCACGAACTTGTGTTTTACAGCCTTCTTCCAGGCACCAACCAGCTCCTATGGATCCCAACCCGCACTGATTAGACTGAGTTTAAAATACATGTGAACTGTGTAAAAGCTATAACACAGATCTGGCCTCTAATGTGACGTTTATTTTATTAATTGTTCAAATATGATGGAAATATTGGAAGAATTTGCAGGAAAACATCACGTTTGAGTTCGCCCTTTAGGTTGGTACTTAATAAAATCAGCGTGGAACTGAATATGAATAAACTGTGGAGAAAATGACTGGATAAATAAGTTGCAGTGCTCAATTTGAATGAGATGTTAGATGAAAGGACCATTTAAACCATTATCGGAAGGCCTCAAACAGCCATTCCACAGATTTGACATTAAAATAACAGAAAGCATTTAATCAAATTTGGATTTATTTCTAAAAACCTGAATGTAAATCACACAAATTCAAGGCCGAATTGTCTACAAAGCAGGTCTTAGGAAAAGGTTTAAAGAAAACAGTAAGAATTCCACACCATTGGTTTATCAAACCGCACAGCCATTTAGGAACCTTTACATTGAATTTATGGTTTCTAAGGGACGCCAGCTGCCAAAAGAGCCCGCAATCCACCAAAGTGCAGCCACAGCACGGCTCTGGTTATCAAAACTGAATATCCATATGAAAGAGCTCATGGCTTCTGGATTGCGACAAACACTGGAGAGTGTGATGGGACTGAAGGAGGTGGGGAGGGGCCGTGAAAGCCTGCAGGGAGGTTGAGGGGTAGGGGAGGGGCGAGGTGCTTAAGGCCATCGATTCCGCTGGAAACCGCAGCCGAGTGGCAGAATGCTGGCATGGTGGCGTGAAATTGCGCCGGTGGCGAGTGTGTGTGTGTGTGCACGCCGCACTTTGAGGGCTCGCTAATCAGCTGCACACAGGCGCAGCAGACACTCGCGGCCGAAAAAGAGGGATAAAGGAGCTTGTCGCTCCACACTGACTGCCAAATGCCTTTATTACCCACCAATATAAGGCCGGGCTTAAGAAAATAACCTTTCCGAATGACCGCAAGGGCACAGGTGGCATTAAGAAGGAAGGCGGAGGAGGTGGGTGTCTGAATGCAGGTATGGGAGCTGAAGAGCAGGCCATTGTGTGATATAAAAGCCGGGGGTGTTCTTAAACACAATGTGACGGGAGATTAGCTTATTGCAGACATAAAGGCTCTACATCTGAAAGAGTTTGGTCCAGAGAGTAAACTTTACTGCGGGAACTGGATGCATGACAGCAGAAGGAAAGCGCCAGAGGACAACGAAGTACCAGCAGTTCCAAACTCGAGTCTACTGACGACGCGTAACGTGGCTCTGATTACAAACGACATCCTTAAGAGCAAAGACGCCAAAAGTGGGCTCTTTGGAGGGTCTTACGAAGAACCTGTCATAAACCCTTCATTAAAAAAAAACATTTCTGTAGGTGCTAAGAAAATTTGAGGCAGGTTGAATCATGTTTTTACCAACAAACTAAATATCTTGAAGTAGAAACATTTGTCCAGCAGGGGGCGCTGTGTTGTTCCAATACATCTCTGGGGCCCTTGTGTCCCTTTCAGACGTTTTATAGCCTTTAAACTTCACTCTTTTTGGAGACTCTATCAAATAAAGTTTTCTGAGATTATTGAAACTTTGCACTTTTGTAGAAGTTGTTCACCGGTGATGCAGATGGGAGTCTGTTGACCAATCAGAGGTTGCATTTCTGACTGGGCGTGGCTCTGATCACTAAGCAATAGCATGAGATCCCCATTTCCTGTCTGTAAATCTATACTTTTGGGGAGGCTCTCCAGAGCTAATAAGTTGAATAAATCCTACAGGAATAGAAAGCCTGCCGACACAATTACACATAAAATCAAATGCACTATTTTAAGGCACAGAAAAAAGAAAAAAAACATCTAAAATATAGAGTGTTCTTCGCTGAGATGTTGATTCACATGGGATTAGCATAACCTGGGGTTATTTCTGTGGGTTTTCCTGTGGGTTTTCTGTTCTGTCAATAAAAATGATGGACATGACGGACTCGTTTGGGACTAAATTCGTGTTCTATTTAGAGACATGGTGTGTTGTGCAGTTTATGGGCCCAGCCAGCAAATTAAGAAATAATATGATATACATATATTCAAAAAGAATATCCCTGTTAATCATATCGTTGGCTGCTAGGCGGATTTTATCCTGACCAGATTTGCATCTACACTCTAGATTAAAACTCGTCTCAGGTCAGTCAGACCTCAGTCTGATCACTTCGAGGTGATGATATGCAAAAAGCATTCTCTACAACAACCAATCGTCAGAGCTGCTCCTCATTTTTCAATTCTATTTGAAAGCTCAGTCAGTTTTCCGTTCATGCGGAGTGGACTGGGGATTAAAATCACACTCAGAGAAGAAACTCCCAGATTGAGCTGATGGAGGTCTGGAGGGAGAACTCTTCTATAAGTAGAACAGCAAGGGGCGCTGTCACAATGATGGTAGGGTTTATGTGTATTGTGGAAAAACCAACAATGTTTTTATACAAATAGAAGATGCAGCTTGAATGTGTTTCAGCGCTCCTGATGAGTTTGTGATTCAGATTCCAATCTAGTTTAAAGCGGTGCGTTCACACCTGCGTGTGGAATGTGAATCAGCCAGATCCAGATCCAATCCTGATAAAGACACATGAAGTGACCCCCTTTTTTTTTTAAGTGACAGATTTGTGTGCAGTGGAAATGTCATTTTCAGTCTATCCTCAGAACTGCACCCCTGATTCAGGAGCTCCTTCAGTAAAAACGTTCAGAACATGCTCAGGAATGAAGGTGTGGTGAGAGCAGATCAGAGTTCTGGATCTAAACGTGGAGAAAAGCTGATTTAGAGTAAACGATTCTACAAAGACCAGCGAACATCCAGCGATTAAGCCGCATGGTGCCATCAGAGCCGAGTGAACTTTCCCCGAATTCTGAAGCAACCTCTGTGGTCCGTTAATTAAACTAATGTAAAAAAAAAATCTCTTGAAAGATGGTTCACATGTTGCAAACATACTCGATGTCTAATTAGAAACCAAACCCTGTTCATGAATAAATAAACACATTCACGCTCCGGACAGTCTGCAGACTCCTTTTGGACTAATTTAACCCTTGGAGGACCTCTGGCACAGATCTCCTTGGTAATAAAAAACAACACCTTATATGGACGTTCGGAGGGGGTGTTGTGTGGGCTTCTCTGACCTGTATGGTGCTTCTAAACCATGAATTAACATTAAATTAGGTTTAAAATACATACATTTCAGCATAATGTCTGTGTGTGTGTGTGTGTGTGTGTGCCTGCTATCCCTGCACACTTGACCCTCTGTCTGGCTCGACTGTTAGATGGCAAATATTAACCCTTAACGGTTCCTTTATTGCTTGTAATTGAATTTCAGTAAATATCTTAAATAATTTTATATATTTATAACAAACACCACACAAAGGCCATTACAGATCACTGATCTACAGCTGCTGCTACAGACCAAACTGCTCATTGGGGTTCAGCCTCGTATGCACTGTTCCCCGTTTCCATGGCGATATCCTTTATTCTCTCTATCCGGTGTGGACCTGAGGACCTTTCAGTCCTGGTTCCTCCCGAGGTTTACTCCTCCAGCTGTAGGGAGTTAAGCCCCGACTAAGGGCTCAGACTCGTGTTCTTCACAACGTCAGCTGTAAAAAAAATGCCACATCAATAAAACTGACCTGACTGTCAGGACGGAGAAACAGTGATGCGGGTTTTCATGTGGACGGAGCTGAGCTTCCGTCTCCGCTTCAATATGTACCATGTCTATCCTTCCACCCCTCTACCCTTCTGCTCGATCTGCTCTCCCTGCTGCTGGTTCACTTGTCTGGCCACGTCCTTGCCTTTGTGAAGTAATGGGTTCTGCAGCAACGTATACATGCTCTCCTTTCTTTCCTTTCCTTTTCTTCTGAAGCAAAGCAAACTATAAGTTCAGCCTGCCTTCCAGATGAATTATTGATCATAATAGATAACGCCAACACTTCCAGAAATAACTAGTGTTCTGAAATACGGGTGTTCAATTCAATATAGAGCGTAAGTATTAGGACAGCTACTATACTATAGGGCAGCAGTGGCCTAGTGTTTAGGGAGTTTGGCCAGTAGGATGCCCTGAGTACCTTGAGCAAGGTACTGTCCCTGTCACTGTTCCCTGGGTTCTTTCACAGCTGCCCCCTGCTGCACGGTGTGTGCATGGGTTAAACGCAGATTTCAATTTCGTTGTGGTTCACTGTGCTGCGCTGTGACCTCGCAACGACAAGAATAGTCACTTTCCTCTACATCGGATAATTAATGTAACTTTATTCTATCCAAAGATGGCAGCCCCGAAAACGTTTGGGAGGAATGAGGTGTATAAAAAAAGACTGTTAAAAACAGTTTACAGTCTCAACATAGAATTCCCCTTAAACTGGAACTATCAAACGAAAGCTGAAAATCTCAATTTTTTTGCCGAATGTCTCTGTTATGAAGAACAAATGAACTGGCCTTACTGTTCCAATACTTTTGGAGGACTCTGTATATACAGATGACCGCTGAAGAGACAAAACTACAGGAATAGTAATGTGATGAAAGAAGTGAAAGTGACTATTCCTGACCATGAAAAAGCACACAGTCAACCGCAACCAAATGTGTCCCACACACACCACCCAGCAGCCATATCCAGAACCCAGGGAGCAGTGATCGGGACGGTAACTTGGTCGAGGGTATCTAAGGGCAACCTACTGCTCTGGGACCCGAACCCAAAACCTGCAGATTATGGAGCCTCGTCACTACTTCCTGGAGTTGCCTAGCACTGAAAGAGATATAATTATTATTATTATTATTATTAACCCCCTGCATTAAGATCTTTATTACAATTTTTTGTCTCCTAACATGCAATGAGCCAAGGGAGAAAAATGATTGTCTTTACTGAAGATGAAACCATATAATCCCACCATTGGCCCAAAGGATATAGAAGAAGAGAAGAGAAGAGAAGAGAAGAGAAGAGAAGAGAAGAGAAGAGAAGAGAAGAGAAGAGAAGAGAAGAAGTCTCCCTGGAGCTCCTTGGGGTCAAAGGTCATGCCCACTGAATTAAAAACACTTCTATTGAGATTGTCTTAAAAAACCGGCTGTAATGTGACATTTTGTAAAGCATCCCACCCAATTTTTACAACACATCATATAAAGCTCATTCGGTTTGGCTACTAATCTGCACGGCGCACAGGACTGAGTTTTCAGGCTTTGGGTTTGTTAAATCAAATCTCAGAGCAGACCCATTAAAACCCATTAATTCATGTCACACGGCTATTAAAGAGGCACAGTGTGAATACCAGGCAAAGACATGGAGAGTTGCTAGACTTTTCATGTTGCCTAGACAACAGATTCATTATTATCTAGTACTCTAAAGGCACCATACTATGTGCTCAGATCTTCAGGAAAAAAAATACAATTATAGCTGGGACCATATAAATATTTATTAACCAATCAGCCACAACTTTAGACCCTGACAGGCGAGGTGAACATTGATTATCTTGTTATAGCGACAACGTTCAAGTGAGCAGTCAGTTGTTGAAGCGAATGAGTTGGAAGCTGGAAAAATGGGAGAATGTAAGCATCTGAGACAAACTGTGACGGCTAGACGACTGGGTCAGAACATCTCCAACATGACAGATATGGGGTGTTCCTGGTCTGCAGTGGTCAGTAGCACCCAAAAGTTCTCACAGGAGGAAGAAACTGTAAATTGGTGATTGGTTCATGGACACCCAAGAATTATGCTTGCACTTGAGGAGATGTCAGAACACACTGTGGGGCTCCATATGGATACTGGTCCATGCTGACCTCTGTCCACCACCAAATGCTCTTACAATGGACATCAGAACTGGAAGGTCAGCTGGTTATGATTCTTTTTGCCATTGTGGATGGCCAGGTGCATTTTGGGAAGCTAGCAGAGGTAGTGGGATGCTCAGGATAATCATCTGCTGGGAAACCTTGGTTCCTGCAATCATGTGGACGTAACTCTGACACCTAAATGCCGCTGCAGACCAAGTTCTCCCTTCATGATGACAGTGTTCCCTAATAGCAGTGTCTTCTTTCAGCAGGATAACGCTGCAAACACTGTTCAGGAACAAAGATCTCAGGTTGTTGACTTGGCCTCCAGACTCCTCAGATTTCAATCCTTTCCACCATCTGTGGGATGGGCTGTAAAAGCTAGCTGGATCCATAGAGGTCCCACTTCACAACTTACCAGACTTAAAGGATCCGGTTGCTAAAATCAGAGCTGTTTTGGTTGCACAAGATGGAGCTGCCACAATATTTGGCAGGTGGATTCACTGGTGCTTGTATAACCTAAAAAACAGTTTTGGTCAAACGAATAAGTGTAAACGGTTTCCAGATTAAACACAGATTGAGATGATGGAAGTGATGGGGCAAGGGTGACGGGGCAGCGGTGGCCTAGTGGTTAGAGCATCGGCCACAGAATCAGAAGATTGTGGGTTCAAACCTCTTACCAGTAGGTTGCCCTGAGATACCCTTGAGCAAGGTACCGTCCCTGTCACTCAAATGCAGAGATCCAATTTCGTTGTGGTGTGCTGTGTGTACTCACAATGACAAAAATAGTCACTTTTTGAGGAAGGAAGAATAAAGTACGGAGAGTGAACTAAAACAGGTGGAAATGATGGTAAAATCTTCATTTTCAAAGCGGGAGTTGAGCTGAGAACCTCAACATGAGCTTGGAATCCCCACAGATCCCCACAGATATTCGAAAAAAGAAATCAGACACCAGATCTCGGGTTCGAGCTCTGGAGCACCTCAGTTTCAGAATGCTGTTGTCATAATTGGTTTTTGGTGGCTGATGAAAAAGCCAGGACTAGTAGGTGTTCCTGCACACCTTTTTTAAGGTGGAAGTGTATAAAACTGCACTGCTCCGTCCTAAGCATCACGTCAAAGCAAATTCACACAAGTCAAATATCCATCCATCCAGTTAGCTGCTCATTTTTTGTCAAACATAAAGGAAATAAACAGTAAAATGTATTATCTGAGGAACGTGTGTAAAACCTTCACATGCAACTGCATTAATCTCAATACAGCCGTGTGTAATAGTTATAGTAAGAGGCTACAAATGCTCCACACGCTGGACCAAAGCTTAGATGGTCGCCATCATTTCGGTCCGACACCGGTGCAGGCTGGTAAAAGTAAAGCAGACAGACATATAGATGCACTCTGGGAAGGTAAGATTTAACAACACATCATGAAAGCAAGCCCGAGAGCACCGTATACCTCCGAAATGGGGTGGTGGACCACACAGCAGCACCACAGCCTGGCCTTCTCTCACCGACACCGGACCTCTGGCCTTGCTGCTGAAATTCTGCAAATCTGAAACAACAAGAGAGAGGCCATTACTTATCATTAGGCTGGTCCCATCTCACTGACAGGTAATAGACCTCTCAGAGGACAGAGCCTTTACCTCCTCTCAGGCATCAGACAGACATAAAAACCTTAATCAATTGAATCAACCATCTATTAGACAGAACGTAACATAATGCCCTTACTTGCCAGGCGCTGACGTCCATCCCAGAAAAACCGTGATTCGATAATTAATTTACAGCAAAAACTGTGAATGTTAGGCGAGTGATAAATTACCAGCCACCAAATTAACTTCACACCAATTAACAGATCCTTAAAAAAACAGTTCTATTATAAAGTCAAAGCGGAAGTGAGCGGCTTTAAACACGAGTCAGTGCTTTTAGATTCCCCTTCAGGCTGAGGAATCATCTTACAGGACTTAAGGGATCTGGACGTTAAAGTCTGAGCCATTTTGGCCGTACAAGAGGATTCATCTGTAAAATAACCGATTCATTATTTTGGGTCGAACGAATAAGCGTAAACGACCTTTTAAACGGCACTGATCTGTTTCCGAATCGATCCACTCTTCACGATTATGGACCTCGTGTCCAGATTAAACACAGATTAAGGGGATGGAAGTAGGGAGGAAGAATAAAGTACAGATGGTGACCTAAAGCAGGTGGAAATGATGGTAAAATCTTCATTATTTTCAAAGTGGGAGTTGAGCTGAGAACCCAAGTTGAGTTTAGAACCCAACCTGATCCCCACAGATGTCTGGAAAATGAAGTCCGAGACCAGATCTGAGGTTCTGTGTAGAAGTCCTCCCCACGAAATGGACAGTGTGTGGAAAGATGCATTATTAACCCTTTAATGCAGTCACTCATGGGCATGAATCCTCAAGAGCGCTTGGCTGTCGGGTTCCTAATGAAACCAGCAACAATTTCCTTCAGCTGCTCTGATTTTCATTTTTTTCTTGTCATAACAGGCAGAGTAGTGGTTCCCAGACTGTGACACATCTGGGGTGCACCTAAAAACACACTTCTTTATCTCTGTTCTCTGTTGAATAAGTGCGGTCTGTAAAGAGTCCAGAAGATGTGGTTATTTTTTAGAGCTTTTTAAATGTAAAAGCTTAGTGAATGATGATATTGTGAGGTTGATTTGAGGCACATTCTGTTAAAAGCTGTTTATTTAAACCCTCCCCTGCTCATATGGGCTGATAAATGGACCCCTGTGCTTCTGCAGTTATAATGACACATGAAGAAAGTTCACGATTGCTCATCACACCTGTAACGCAGACCAGTATTAGTATTATTATAGTATCAGTATTATTCTGTTCACCTGGTTTGTCATGTCAAAACTAATCTGACATTAAAAGGGGGCCGATTTAAAAAGATCTATACATCATATATTTAGATGTTTAAGGAGCGTGGGGATTGGGGGGGGTGTCCAAATTCTGGCTGTTATTATTGACCAGATGCACCGATGTGGGATGTGTAGACCAATACTGATATACAGACCTGCCAATAAAGAAACTAGAACTACTTCTAGTGTTGTTGTCTCCAGATCTTCCTGAAGGACAGTGTTGTTGTCTCTCATGTTCAGTCCAGTCTCTGTACCTGAGCAGTTCTCCAGATCTTCCTGAAGGACAGTGTTGTTGTCTCTCGTTTTCAGTCCAGTCTCTGTACCTGAGCAGTTTGATTGTTGTTTGTGACAGGGAGATTTGGGTTCACACATAGAGCTAAAAGTTCAGTTCAGCTGGTGTGGGTTTCCTCCCTTTCAGTGATGCTCCTAAAAGCAATCTAAATCCTAACACCTCCCCTTTGTGGAGAAAGATTATAATAACTTTATGATGGCCACTTCACAAAGCGAGAAAATACATTTTAATTGATTCATTGTAATAAAATAATCCAGAAATCCTAGCAGATCATGGCATCTGAAAGAGAACAGCTTTTTTGTAGCTTGATCTGCAAAACAACACACTCCTTTATAGAACAGAAAATGCCGAAGGGCATCATTTAAACCTGATGTGTTTGCAGACAAAAGCCAATCGATGTGCCAAACCATAGACACACACACACACAACACACACACATTTGCCTTTATTGAAATAACCAGCTGAAACACATGAGCAGAAATGCTAGTATTTCCTTCCCCAAAAAGGCTCCTGTTTAAAGTCCCAACCAGAAAAAGCACATGCCGGGATGATCTGAGATGAATAAGAATGGGATGTTTTAAGGCACGCTGAAAATTTGGCCTTAAGGTCTCAGCGATTCCTGATTGGAACTGTAATGGCCTTCAAGGAAGCTTTCAGTTCAGCGAGAACAACGTCGTCTCACATCTGCTCTCACATCTGCTGAGGGTGGTGCCTGAGGGTACTTGCCCATGGACCAATGGCTCAAGAGGTCCCCGGTTCGAATCCCACCTCTGGCGCTACCACCACTGGGTCCCTGAGCAAGACCCTTAACCCTGAGTGTCTCCAGGGGGGACTGTCCCTGTAATCAGGACATGGAAGTCCCTCCGGATAAGAGCGTCTGCTAAATGCGGTAAATGTAAATGCTCTACTCACAAGCAAACTCCACTTCAGCCTCCCGGCTGAGGACGGTTCCGAAGGAATTAGAGGCGATGCACTGGTAAGCACCTCCGTGTTTGGTTGCCTGGGGGTTATTGATCAAAAGATTGCCCTCAGCCAGACTGTAGTTTAAATCCGTGTCAACGTCCAGCTCTTTCCCATTGAAATTCCACCTGCAGACACAGATCGACATCACTTTAAGTGAAATGAAAGTGTTTCATGCGTTATTTTTTCCATTCAAACTCATGCAAAAGCCTAGATTAAATTCCATACACTTTTCAAATGTTCTTCATGATCAAATTTGTGCAGTAGAGGTTTTCAGAGCTGGTAAGAAACTGAAACGAAATGAAAGGAAATTTCATTGGGTTTTCTATAAAACACTGTTTAAAGAGAATCCAAGAGCCAGAATTGTTCATAAAGGTGATGAATGGAACCAGACGTCTAAAGCTCCCTCATTAAAAGAGGGACATTAAGACTGGACAAGGTTTGGAGCTAAAATGAGCTTTTGGGCTTCCATGGAGGAGGAGCACCAGGGGTTGCAGGAGGAGCCCCTAATGTAGTTCAGATTCACTATTTCATCATCGACTTCCACTAAAACACTTGAAGACTCCAGCAGCTTCACTGACATCTGGATGTCTGGTTGTCTTGCAGACGTCTGGTTCCATTCAGCACCATTGAATAGCAATCCGAACCCGCTTTGAAGGACTGAGCAACTCAACCACTGAATTATGGGGAATTCTTTTGGACAAGAAGAGGAAATTTTGCACATTTGAGACGCTTTGAGAACTTTTGCCATTTTTACCTTTACAATCTTGACATTGCGATTAAAAGTTCATTATGCAAATGAGCCGCTAAAGACTGTGCTGGGAGTTTCCTGACCAGATGTTTGAAAGAATCAAGATAAAAAATGTACCCATCTCACATTAAAAACTCATGAAGGTGTTTTAGTATTTCTTGATGCGCAGCAATTCAGTCCCTTCCTTCAAGACACAAACCATACGTTTATCACGTTTCCTCATTCAGGATCAGTCAAAAAGCTCATCCTGTGGAATACAAAATAATACCTTAGCTGTCAGAACAAAAGCTTGTATCTCCACTCCTTTATCGAGTGCCTGCAATTCAATGGAGCAACATAAATAGTCCCAAACCTTTGGGCCGATAAGCGATATTGTGTAACGCTGCGATCACTTAGGTGCCTATTATATGGAAATCATGATTCTTAATTCCCTTTGCTACATTTTTTTTCTCTTCATCTTTATAAAACCCTTCTCTTTGAACAGCCATTGTAACCTTAAGTAACTTCAGAAAGGTGTTCAATAGAAAAGAGTGCACTTAATTATAGGCCAGACAAACAGAATATCATCACCTAATTAACGGCTCTGAACAGCACTTGTAAAGATCATAATGAAGATTCTCAGTCTGGCAAAGACTGCTGGGGTACATGCTAATGAAAGAAACCCTGCTCTCCAGTCCGCAGTAAAATGGACCCATTTGTCCTCAACAAAGGTCAACTTGTTTGACATTATTCTACTTTCCAGCTGAAAGGACTGGATGTTAAAACTGCCATCTGGTACAGAATTGGTTTATAAATATCATTCATCCACTCTCTTTTGCTCATTTTCTGAGCCACTTGTCCTGATTAGGGTGGTGGAGACTATCCCAGCTCTCACAGAACCAAAGTTGGGGACACCCTTGACAGATCACCGGACTTTGGACAGTGGGAGGAATCTCCCAGAGGAAACGCACACAGACACGGGGAGAACATGTCCACTACACAGAGAAAGGACCCGAACCGTCCCACCTGGGAATCAAACCCAGGACCTTCTTGCTGTGAGGCGACAGCGTTAGTGTGGGAACCTATCCCAGTGCTGAAAGGGGCAGCGGTGGCTTAGTGTTTAGGGACTAGAAAGATCATGGGTTCAAATCCCAGACCAGTAGTTGGCCTATAGGAACCAATAAGCAAGGTACCATTCCCATCACTGCTCCCTGGGTGCTGGATATGCCGCCTGCTGGACCATGTGTGTGGGTGTAGAGGATCTATTTCGTTGTGTATCACAATGGCAAATAGTCACTTTCACTTTCACTCATAAAGCGACAGAGGAAGAAAAACCCGGACAGGTCACACCCGCATGCCTTTTGATTGTGGGTTGAAAACCGGAGCTCCCGGAGGAAAATCACAGACATGAAGAAAGTTTCACAAAGAGAGGAATAAATCTGATTATAAAGTTAAATCAGTGTGTAATGATATGGTAATTATATCATCAAGGTGAACGTAAGCTAAAGGGAGAGGCTTTGAAACACTGTGTGGTACTTTGGAACGGAATTTAGATCACAATAACATTAATAGCAAAACATTTAAAGTCAACGGACATCAAGGGCGGCCGGTATAAATAAATAACTTTATTAATAGGGCGCTGCAGTGACGCAGTTCAGAGTCTTTTATAGGAAATATAGTGTAAAGCCAATCCTAAAACATGTAACTAAACTAAAAGCCAAGATAAAAAAGCACTTTTCTACCAGATACTGATTATTGTCTAACCCTATAGATCAATATACATTATTTTTAATGGGACGTCCCGGCCTGACCTGAAGAGACGATCCAATGTGAAACTCAACATGCAATTCCTGTCGAAAGTGTTCCTTCAGTTTTTAGAACTGTGTACAGTTCTGCTGCTGAAACGATTTGGAATGTAACGCAATGCTCGTCTCTGGACTTCTCCTTCTCCTGTGGTCATTTCTGGAGATACAAGGTTTTGTCACAACAGCGCCAAACGTGCTCCAGCTCGTCTACCTGTAATGCGGTGCTGGGTTTCCTTTCGCTTTGCAGTTGATGAAGATCTTGTTGTCCTCGCCGCTCAGCGGGAACACGCTGTCGCTGGGCTCCTGGGTGAACACGGGGCCGTGTCGAATAATTCGCTCTGCAAGGAAAGAAACACAAAACAGAACATTTGTGGATGAAACCGGATCCGGATCAGGTGTGAACACGGGAGCTGCACATCCCTAAACCTGGATTCCACGACTCCCAACATGCAGGAGCTCGTCAAAGCCGAGTTGCTTGGTTGATTTTCTCGCTCCGGTTCTACACGACGTCCTCCTTCTTGGCAGCTTCGCCGCCAAACAGCTCTGCCGTTCTGGTCGGCTGCTGCCAAGACACCAATCTGCCTCTCTAATTGCCCCATGTTGTGGTAATTACTCTGACGAAATGTATCATTTCTTAAACGGATAAGCAAGACGGCCTTGACGTCAAAGCCCGAGACTCCTGAGCGAAAGACGACGCAGGAAAGGCTTCGATGTGAGTTTTTAATCGAAACCCAGCCACCTGTGAAAGCGTTGATGAATTCGGCGGCGTGACCCGCGGCTGCAACACACGTATTGATGCACATTTGCAAATCCAATGTATTCCAGCCTTTTCAGAGCCACTTTCGCATCTGTGTTAATTTGCCCAAGAGGAAGAGAGCAGTTTCCTGCAAGCTCTCCTTCCTGCTCATCCCTCCCTCTGCTTTCTCTCGGCACGAATGACCCGCTCTTTCTCTATGAGCAGATGAACTTCTTTTTTACAGGTCCCTAACCTTGACAAGGACAAAGCGAAGTGCTCCCTCCTGCATCATCAGGCTAATGGAAATGGCCAGGCCTGTTTGCCTGGGGTGAGGGCCTCACGTCTCCTCGCTCGGCGGGAGGCGCCAGCATTTTTCCTTCCCCCTTTTATATGTCCTTTAAATGAAGGGAATTAATGATCCGTTCAGAGCGGGGCCGCTCGTCGCAATCTCCAGCACGTGATTGGGCCACAGGGAGGAAGTCTTCTTCTAAATATGCCACTGATGTGCGAAAGGAAGTGGATTAAGAGAACGGCTCCTTAGAAGAAGAACGTCGTCTGCGCTTTTTATTCACGACACAAGACCAAAACGATATTCTCTGTTTAACCCACACACACCGCGCAGCAGCAGGCAGCCATGTCCAGCACCCGGGGAGCAGTGATGGGGGCGGTACCTTGCTCAAGAGTACCTAAGGTGTGTTGTAATGCGATATTCCTCGAAATACAGCTCATCAGGCTGACCTTTCCACTCCATGCCTGAATCTTTTTGGTTGATATGGAGCAAATATTTTGAATATTAAACCTTTCTAGTGTCTGGTGGCCTTCAAACCTTCATAACATCATGGGTCATGTGATTCCTCCGGGGTGATATAAGCTTGGACGTGGCTGGTATGCGTGCTTTATTATATACGTCCCATCCCTTTTACGAAGAGAAATAAAAGACTGCTTCACAGTCCACACCAGGAGGTTTCCTTCTCAACTGCAGGTAGGGGCTCAGTCAGACCTGCAGATGTTGTGTGATTGATTTTACCTGTCATTTTTAGAAAACGCTCCCGGGTACGGATGTCTTTTTAGCACCGGAGGGGTCCTAACTGGGTGAAATGAGGCAGAAGTGTGAAAGTGGTGGAGATCAGAGCTGGTGGGATTCTCTAAATGTTGAGGGAAAATGTGTATCAGAGCTTCTTCTCTGATGCCCTTCAGTACCAAGAACACGGGACCATCCTTTACCAAAAGAAAGCCATTTAGAATCATTCAGGAAATCATGAAAATAAACATGAGCAGTAAGATCCGCAGGGCACAAATGAAAAAAAACCCAACACTTCACCCCGAGCAAATTTTATTGAATATGATAATTAATGGATCATTTCCACTTTTAAAAAGGTAAAAATCTTCATAGGAGCTGTTCTCTGGCCAGTGAGATTTCAGCTGACTTTCTATTGGTTATAAATAAAGTACTAAAACTTTGCCCAGCGGATCTTACTGCTCATGTTTAATTCGTGATCGCCTGAATGATGATCCTAAATGTTGCTGGAATTGTGCACTGGTGTCTCCTTTTCTTCTGGAAAAGGATGATCCAGTGTTCTCTGTAATACAGGGGATCAGAGATGAAGTGAGAAGGTCCTGGGTTCGATTCCCAGGCGGGACAGCCCAGGTCCTTTCTGTGTGGAGTCGTCCTCGTGCCTGTGTGTGTTTCCTGCAGGAGGGCCAGTTCCATCCCAGATCATTGTAGTTTTACAGCAGATCCACATCAACGATGTCCAGATGATTTTGGCTAGTGGACTGCGGGGAGAACCTGGAACTCCTGAAGGAAACCCACACAGGCTTGGGGAGAACATGTCCACTCCACACAGCAAGGACCCAGACTGTGAAAAGAACCCACCACCTTCTCAATGTTATCAATCATAATCTTGAAGCAAAACTGCAAACATTTGAGCCGTCCCTCATGATTTCTGTACAAACATGTAACTCCAGTCTAAAGAGAGTTTCCTTCTAATCAGCTTTAAAGTCTATTCACTACCACCGTTTTTCTTCAGCACAGCCTCAACTCTCTTAGATCAGCTCCTTTCTTTAAGTCATCTACCGGAACACTTCTTGGACGTTGGCTGCCTTTTGTTTTCTCTGTGGAGATGATACCACACTGCTTCTGAAACTGCTCAGGTACAGAGACTGGACTGAAAATGAGGGACAAAAATACTGTCCTTCAGGAAGATCTGGAGAACTGTTCCTCAACAAGAAATTAAATATACAAGAACGTCTGGATCTTTGGATCTATATAATAGGGTGGTTGTGGTCTAGTGATTGGGGAATTGCCTACGAACCTATGGCTCAAGAGGTCCCAGGTTCGAATCCCACCTGTAGCAATGCCACCACTGGGACCCTGAGCAAGACCCTTAACCCTGAGTTGCTCCAGGGGGACCGTCCCTGTGTCCCTGTCCTTCTGGATAAGAGCTAAATGCTGCAAATGTCTATATAATAGAACAAAATACTCTAAAAAAGTCCTCAAGTGCTTCAGCTCTTCCTGTGTCAGGTTGACAGGTTGATTCATTCAAATCTTGACACTTCAAATCTAGAGATGATTCATGAATTTCCCTAAGGTGGACAATAATCACCAAGTCTGAGTCGTGATTAATATCGCCACATCCTTCCGCCCAAAGAAGTAGTTCCAGCAGCTTGAAGCCAAGTGACCACTGCTGTTACTAAGCAACTGAAGGGCCATGGAATGACAGGTAGGGGGCTTTCATCAGGTATAATAGAACAGTTAGAACACTTCAATTAGATGCAGTGGAACTAAACGTTGTATAATTTTTGGAGCGGTGACTCTCCTCTGCAATTTGCCACGAAACGACGTCTGCAAGGTCGAAGTGCAGACGAGTAATCTAGACATTTAATTAAGTATTATCGATATATGCTTTATTTCTGCCGCTGTCTAATGTCTCAGACAGACAAATCGGTGTAATAAGAGAGAAGAAAAATCATTCTGAACCTCGGCCCGCCTAGCAATCAGCCGAATACTCAGTTTCATCTATTTAGGCTTCATTGAACAGCTTTAAACCTGTGCTATTTTAAAGACGAGCCACTGTCACTCCAGTCAACCTATAAACCTATGTATTACAAAATTGTAAATATAAAACAGCACTCTGTGTTTTCTGTGGTGGAGAGTCATCATATAAAATTCATAGCCATCAGGATGGGTTGCACCAGCAAGCACTTCAAGCTTTATTTAAAGATCTCTAAGTGCACCCACACTGGATGAAACCACACAGAAGCCATTTCCAGTGAAGTGACTGAGCCGGCTGCTCAGTCGGTTTCTAACTGGCTGTGAGTCATTGCATCATTAGTTCACGCAAATCTGGAGCGTGGAGCTGTCGTCCCGCGAGGAAGTCAGTGAGACGTAACCCAAACATAAAGACCTTTAACGTAAAAACGATGGATTTGTGTCGAATTTAAACACCGCTGAAGTTTCCCAAACTCACGTTAACTCCTCCGTAAAGTCGCTGCAAAAACAGCCTGTTATCTCCAGCTTACACTCGATTTTTTGCTCGCTTGGCCAACAGGATGCACAAAACAAAGCCAATCAGACCACAGTGATAACACACACACTCTCTCTCACACACACACACACACACACTCATCCATACACAAACACACACACTTTCTATAATGTATAAAGTGAAAGGGACTTTTGCTATTTGCTATTTTGAACACAGTGAACCACTAGCAAACACATCCTCTGTATTTAAGACACACACACCGTCCAGCAGGGGGCAGACATATCCAGCACCCAGGGAGCAGTGATGGGGACGGTACCTTGATCAATTTTTTATTTAATTTAATATTCTTGTCATTGTGAGAACACAGCGCAGCCAACCACTACAAAATCGGACCTCTGCATTTAACCCATGCAGCAGGGGGCAGCTATGAAAGCACCCAGGGAGCAGTGAGGGGGACAGTACCTTGCTCAAGGATGCCTCAGGGCAACCTACTGGTAAGGGGTTTGAACCCACAATCTTACGATCCTGTGGCCGACTCCCTAAACACTAGACCACCGCTGCCCAGAAAATGGACCTCTGCATTTAACACATGCACACACCATGCAGCAGGGGGCAGCTATGAAAGTGCCCGGGGGAGCAGTGATGGGGACGGTACCTTGCTGAAGGGAACCTCAGAGAAACCTACTGGTCTTGGATTCACTGGTCTTGGGTTTCTAAGCATATATATATATATATATATTGGATGTTTTGGCACTTGTTTCACAGTATGATTTAAATTTTTTTGACAAAAAATGTGAGCATTCCATAAAAATGATTCAACATTATTCACACTTTCGCCTGAGGCATCAGTGAAACCTCAGAAAAAAAAAAGTTAGCCTGTGGGAATTTTAGCAAAGTGAAGCCAGTCAAGATCATTTTTGAGCCAGAGGACTAATGACTAAAATAAAGATTTCTGAAGATCCATAATTCGGATCCATTAACAGATTAACATCCACCTGCCTGGGAGGTAGCGAGAGTAGACCTTCCCCTTTGAAGAATCAAACTCTCTGAGCAGTAAGGTAAGACCTCATCTAAGGGTTAAAAGGTCTGAACATTAGTTCACTGTGTTTCTAAGTAACTCCGGGTCTTTTTGGGATCTGGAAGGAAAAGAGATCGACTGTGTCTGGGGAAGGATGGTGAAGGTGACAGTATGAGCAGCTACACTAACGTCCTCAGAGAGTTTTGTTGGTCTTCAGATTAAAAGTATCACCCCGGAGCTGAAACCTCCTGCCCTCATGAAATATAGATCACTTTATTTACAGATGTCCAGCAGGTGACATTTAAAAAGTTTTCAACGGTGAAGAGTTTATGATGTGCATGCATGCCCGCACACACCCACACACACACACACACACACACACAAATTTGACCTGGAATGAAAGAAAAAAGAAAGAAAATGATCCAATATTACAGATCTGTGAGGGTAAAGGTCTGTGAACGTTTCAGCTTCTGGGCATCAACCTCTGCAGCAGTAACTGAGCTAAACGTTTGCAGTACGTGTTAATCAAAAAAATGGTGGCCTAGTGTTTAGGGACAAGGCCCCAGAAATGGAAGGTCGGGGGCTTGAATCCCAGACTAGTAGGTTGCCGAAAAGTGCCCTTGATCAAGGTGCTGTCTCCATCACTGCTCCCTGGGTGCTGGACATGTCTGCCCCCTGCTGGATAGTGTATGTGGGTGAAAATCTGAGGATGTATTTCGTTGTGTGCTGTTCGCAATGACAAATGGTCAGTTTCACTTTCACTTCATCATTCCTGCACTCCGTTAGGTGTTAGTCGGTTCTTCTCTACAGAACAGCTCCAACTCTCGGACGTTGCTGGGTTTCCTCACGTGAGCTGCTCGCTTCAGCTTCTTCCACAACATTTCTGCTGGGTCAGGTTCAGAACTTGGACTCAGCAGCTTCAAAATATGAACTCTGTTCTCCGTTAACGTTTGGTCGGGAGAACAATTTTAGTGCTCGAGGTTGCTGCACAACCCAATTTTCTTCAGATTCAGTTCAGATATTCTGATACATTCAGAATTGATTGTGATGGCCATCCTGGACCAGATGCATCAAAGAAGACCAAAACCATGATACTACCACCACCATGTTTCACAGATGGGGAAACACTGTTGTGCATTAAACCTAAATGTCAAGTTTTCATCAAACCTGTCCACAAAACATTTTGCGTTTAGCCTTATCATTGGTCCACAGCTTGTCAAAAATGTAGTTGGAGAACAATGTCCCTTGCCATGGACTCCACAGTTGTTCAGTTTTCTCCTAATTGTTATTCCGCTGAGTGAAAACACCCAATTAAAATTCTACCTTCAATTCACTTCTGATCCTAGAGGTCCACAAACATTTGCCACGAACAGATCTATAATTCTGGATAATAAAATAACTACGTGAAAGTGACAACCCTTGTCATTGCGAGGTCACAGCACTGCACACCATGAACCACAGCGAAATTGGACCTCTGCTTTTAACCCATACACACAAACACCATGCAGCAGTGGGCAGCTATTGAAAGCGCCCGGGGAGCAGTGACAGGGACGGTACATTGCTCAGGGGTACCTCAGGGCAACCTACTTTTTAAGGGAATCAAACCCACAATCTTCCGATGTGGGGCAACTCCCTAACAACTAGGCAACCACTGCCCCGGACCTCTGCTTTTAACCCATGCACACAAACACTGTGCAGCAGTGGGCAGCTATTGAAAGTGCCCGGGGAGCAGTGACGGGGACGGTACCTTGCTCAGGGGTACCTCAGGGCAACCTACTGGTTAGGGAATTGAACCCCCAATCTTCTGATCATGAGGTCAACTACCTAACGTTACGTACATATAAGATCTATGAAAAAGTGAAGGTGTAAGTGACACTCTGCTTCTTACCCACACACACCGTGCAGCAGGAGGCAGCTATTTAAAGCACCCGGGGAGCGGTGATGGGGACGTCACCTTTCTCAAGGGTACCTCAGGGCAACCTACTGGTCTGGGATTCAAACCCAAAACCTTTTGATCATGAGGTCAACTACCTAACCTCTAGGCCTCCGCTGCCCCCTTTTAAAGGGTTCACAAACTTTCAAGCCCCACACCAGCACACACATGCAGAATCCAATTCTGTTTTAGATTAAAATCCGTGCCTTGCTGAAGAAGAAAACAACCTTGGTATTTAAAGTTTTATCAAGTCCCATCGTTTCTGTGCTCCAGTCTAGAATCTGCAGGGAGGATTTTCCATAGAGAGATAAGAGGACATGAGCTCCTTCCTATCAGCCTGGGTTTCACCACCAAGAACTTGAAGCTGTTTAAATCAATTTTTAAATTTAAAAGCTTTGCACAAAACTGCTCTAAAGGAGACGTTTCCTGAATTTTCCAACATAATCCAGTCCTTGTTGCTCTTTGAAAATGTAAGAAAGCATAAAACGGTTAACTCTGTACGAGATTTGTTCGCACATATACTCTGAGGAGCTGCTCATTATCTGGGGTTTATTTTGCATCTTAATGACCGTTTATTTGCTCATTTTGTAAATGAATGGGGGCGGGACAGGGGGTGTGGCCACTTCACAATGACAAAGCTCTGAACAGAGCGGATATTTTGCTTGATTGTAGCTTTCGGCCTTTTAATCACCCAATGTTGAGGGAGTATCTTATCCTCCAAATGAGCATGAGCAGCACAGTATCAGTTTAAAGTAATATTAGGACACTTTAAAGTTCAGTTCTGGGATCAGTTCTTGAGTCAGATCTATTAATATAATTAAGCATTGTTCTACAGCATTAAGTTCCTATTCAACGTATGTTTAAGGCAATCATTTTGTAGAGTTTACATTTAATTTAGTGTCATAACAGAGAAATGTCCTCATTAATGCCGTAAGCAGTATTAGGTCCGGTGTCAGATCGGGTTCTACTAATTTATTACATTTTATTTGTGTTTTTTTTATTGTCGTTTATTTATTATTTCCAGGCAGCACAACGAGAAGGTCCTGGGTTTGATTCCCAGGTGGGACGGTCCGGGCCCTTTCCGTGTGGACTGGACATGTTCTCCCCGTGTCTGTGTGTGTTTCCTCCGGGAGTTCCCGTTGCCTCCCACTGTCCGTAGACCTGTCTGTCAGGCGCATGCTAAATTGCTAAATGCTAAATTGTGAGTGTGTGTGTGTGTGTGTGCTTGTCTGTGTGTCTGTCCTGCGATGGACTGGCGACCTGTCCAGGGTGTGTCCCCCTCTTTCGTCCTGTGAAAGTTGGGAAAGGCTCCAGCACTAGCTAATCCGGATAAGTGGCTCAGAAAATGAGTGTGTGAGAGATTTTCCTGTCCTCTACTTTGTATGAGACAGCTAAGAGAATGAACAGATGGATGGATGGATGGATGGATGGATGGATTGATGGATGGATTGATTGATGGATTGATGGATGGATGGATGGATGGATGGATGGATTGACTGGATGTATTCTAAACAACAGTGCAACAGTGACCTAGTGTTGAGGGACGAGGGCCCAGGATCAGAAGATTGTGGGTTAAAATCCCAGACCAGCAGGTTGCCCTGAGGTACCCTTGAGCAAGGTACCATCCCCATCACTGCTCCCTGGGCATTTTATATAGCTGCCCGCTGCTGGACGGTGTGTGTGGGTGAAAAGCAGAGACTGAATTCCGTAGTGGTTCACTGTGTGCTGTGTTTCACCATGAAAAGAATAGTCACTTTCACTTCACAAGTCAATGAGGACTTGTATAAACGGGGCGATGCTGCAACACTAGAAGATGCAGATGTGAAATCATTCCCTAAACATTGAAAGGTTAGTTTTGCTGTTGCTCAGCAACAAGAACGAGAGGTTGCCAAAGTTGTGAGAAATGGATGAATTTGTCTTCAAAAGAATGTGCTCACCGAAGTAGGTCAAAACGTTCCAAATTTGCCATCTTCATGGTTTGGTGTGTTTGGGCTGCTGGGAGCCTTTTTTTATAAGAGAGAAATAAATTATATTGTCTTTAAAGTAACAAAGTACATCCATGTGAACTTGTGATCTGATTTTATAATAAACTTTAAAGAAAATATATTCTTCTTCTTCTTCTTCTTTCAGCTGCTCCCATTTAGGTGCCACAGTCGGTCATCCATCTCCATTTCTTCCTGTCCTCTGTATCTTTCTTTGTCCTTCCTCTTCTCCTCTTTCCTTGCAGCTCCATCCTCAACATTCTTCTCTTGATCCACTCCTCGTCTCTCCTCCGGACATGTCCAAACCAATTCATTCTCGCTTCTCTCCAAACCGTCCCTCTAATATACTCGTTCCTTAGTCTGTCCATTTTTGTCCCTCCCTCAGCATCTTTAACTGTGACACCTCCAGCTCCACCGTCTCCACCGTATAACATGCATCTGGGAGAAAGTTGATAGGAGGGATAGTAAAAGCTTGGCACTGAAATTCACAGTGTCATTTTTCTGAACTTTCAAAAGGTGAAATGAACAAAAAAGATTAGACTGAAACAAAACGATAATCAAATTACTCTCTAAACAACTCCCATGTCTCCTGATTGGCCTTTCGACATAAAACACCCAGCTCTCTTCTTGCACGCTCACAAGCACTGGAAGATCTTGCAGGCAATCCATTCTGAGTCTTTAACTCGTTTAAATCTGCTGCCAGAGGAGTAACAGTCCGTGCACATCCAGAGTGAAAGGCCTCAGTGTGCAGAATCAAGGCTTCTGTGAGGCGGATAAAGGATGCCTGAGGCTTCCTTTATTGCTGGACGGACGGTGATTCAATGGGAGTTACAGCTGTTCATGTGTTTTCTTGTTCAAAAGGATGTTTTGGAGACAAATGGAATAAAAGCCTACAAACTGATGGCTTGTTAGATCATCAATAACAGCAGCAGAGAGGAACCCTGTTATTAATGAAGAAGAGCAGATCAAACGGCTGAACAGAGCCACGTCTTAAAGGCTTCAGCCAAGCTTGTGCACTTAAGCCTGGGTTAAACCAGAAAGTTGATTGTAGCTGTAGTCAGGATTTGGATGCCTTTCTAAAATAGGGATTAATATAAACTGGGATTATTTTCCATGGGTTTTATATAAATTGGAATTATTTTCCATTGGATTAATATAAACTGGGGTTAGTTTCCATGGGTTTTATATAAACTGGGATTATTTTCCATTAGATTAACAATAAACCGGTATTATTTTCCATGGGTTTTATATAAATTGGGATTATTTTCCATAGTTCTGATGTAAATTGGATCACTTCTATGGCTTGTTTTTATTTTACCTGAAGAAATATAAACCAGCTGAGAAATTAAAAAGTGTGGCTGGTTCCAGAATGTGCCAGGATGAACTGAGAGGTATGTGTGTTTGTTAATTAAACTCTCCACAGGTGAGGCTCATCCTGAGTGGGTGGAGCTGGAGCTGGTGTGGGCGTGTCCTAAATGGGAAAGACCACATGCAGTCAGGGTGGACTGGGGAAAGTCCATGTTCAATTGGGAGGGGACTGGTTGGAAACGAACAAAAATACAGAAAATAAATTGAAACTGGAAAATAAAACTTTAAATGCACAGAGCTGTAGTAACTCTAGAGGGATAAAGTTGATCAGCCACACCATGAAGTTATGGGAAAGAGTCGTAGAAGCTCGGTTAAGAAAAGAGGTGAGGATCAGTGAACAGCAGTATGGTTTTATGTCGAGAAAGAGCACCACAGATACAATGTTTGCTCTGAGGGTGTTGATGGAGAAGTACAGAGAAGGTCAGAAGGAGCTGCATTGTGCCTTGTGGATTTGGAGAAAGCAGATGACAGGGTGCCTAGAGAGTTGTGGTTTTGTATGAGGAAGTCTGGTGTTACAGAGAAGTATGTGAGAGTAGTTCAGGATATGTATGATGACAGTGTGACAGTAGTGAGAACTGCAGTGGGAGTGACGGATGCATTTAAACTAGAGGTTGGATTACATCAAGGATCAGCACTGAGCCCGTTCTTGTTTGCAATAGTAATGGAGCGGTTGACGGACGAGGTTAGACAGGAGTCTCCGTGGACGATGATGTTTGCTGATGATATTGTGATCTGTAGTGAGAGTAGGGAGCAGCTTGAGGAGAACCTGGAGAGATGGAGATCTGCTCTAGAGAGGAGAGGAATGAAAGTGAGTAGGGCAAAGACAGAATACATGAGTGTGAATGAAAGGCAGGAAAGTGGAGTGGTGAGGATGGAGGGAGTGGAGGTGACAAAGGTGGAGGAGTTTAAATATTTAGGATCAGTTCAGAGTAAATGTGAGTGTGGAAGAGAGGTGAAGAAGAGAGTGCCGGCAGGTTGGAATGGGTGGAGAAGAGTGGCTGGAGTGATTTGTGACAGACGCGTACCAGCTAGAGTAAAAGGGAAGGTTTACAGGACAGTAGTGAGACCAGCTATTATGTATGGGTTGGAGACGGTGGCACTGATGAAAAGACAGGAGGCGGAGCTGGAGGTGTCTGAGTTAAAGATGCTGAGATGTTCGTTGGGTGTGACGAGGTTGGACAAGATTAGAAATGAGTATATTAGAGGGACAGATCAGGTTAGACGTCTTGGAGACAAAGTTAGAGAAGCAAGGTTGTCTTTGTTTGGACGTGTCCAGAGGAGAGACGAGGATTATATCAGGAGGAGGATGTTGAAGATGGAGCTGCCAGGAAAGAGGAGAAGAGGAAGACCAAAGAGGAGGTTTATGGACGTGGTGAGAGAGGACATGCAGGTGATCTGTTTGAAGCAGGAAGATGCAGAGGACAGAAAGAAATGGAGACTCCTAAACGGGAGCAGCCGAAAGAAAAAGAAAGAATAAAATTTAAAAAAATGTAATGTCAAACTGGAGAAAACACATCACTTCCTGAGAGAGATTCCTTTCAATTACAATCTAACACACCGTTCACTGTTTTTACAACTTACTCGACTCACGTACTGCACTTTTGATGCACTTTGTATTTTTATTTCATGTTATTTCACAGTGGCTTTCAATTCATGATTAAGTTATTATTACATTCCAGCCTAAATGCTTGTAAACTGCTTTGCATTAAAGCGCCTTAAAAAAGCAACCTTAATGTAAATAAACAAAAACAAATGGACATTATATAAGGAAGACCACTCATTTTTTTCACAGTTTCTTCCAGAAAAAAACACACTTTTTTTGTTTCCAGCTGAGAACCAACCAGACGAATAGTCACTTTCACTTTCACCATCCCATTAATCTGTTGGAAAAGGATCTCAGGGTGTGGATTTACAACCTTCTCAGGGTGTTTCTTTCCATCACGAGCGTTCCCGGTTATTATAAACGGCTCAGAAATAGACAGAACGAACAAACCCTCTCTAATTTAATCCTCGTTGGTGAGCTTCACAGTATTTAAGTCCACACAGTTAGCCTTATCCTCGAAAAGAAGCCCGACCAGGAAACGGCACTTTAAATTGAAACGTAAGTGGCTCAAGACGGGATGGCGCTTCGTGGCGGTCAGATGGGTTAGAGCCTCAAGGCTATGCCTTCGCAGGTCTTGCTTTACATATTTAGATCCGATGTAGGCCACGGGTTTCATGTTCACCAAACAGAAGTCTGAATGTCAAGCTGTGCAATCAAACAAAAGCACCTGTGGCTTGAATGCAAATTCTTCAGCGAGCTGGCACGGCTACTGTGGCGTGACAGCTACAATAACTGGAGCGCTGGCGTTGAGGGAAGTACATCTGTAAGCTTAAATAGGGCACCTGCCGCCTCCAGATTGCACGTCCCTTACAGCATCAAAGAACGCGCCGAGAGTTCGACATCTCCGCTGAAGAACAAGGCCTCTTTATAGAAACAAATACTCGCAGGGTGCCAGGGCTTAGTTACAGGCGGCCTGCTGAGGCTGAGTGTACAGTAGAGCGAAGGAGTGAAACATGAACGACTGGAGTGCACGGCGTGAGGAGGTACGAGTTTCATCGGCCCATATTATTAGCACTTTACATTTCAGCTACATTTATATCCCAGATCAGTAGGTTGCCCTGAGTTACTCTTGTTTATTTTACGTTCTTTTTTAACTACGTTCCTTCCTCTTCCTCTATGTTTTTTTTATTCTTTCATGCCAGTGCAACGTCTAGGAGCAATTCAGGGACACATTTCCCTGCAGGTTGTGTTTTTGTAACAGTGTTTGTGACAAAGAAACGGCAAGATTCGACAGAATGTTTACTGTTATTTCCGCAGGATTAACATAACCTGGGGTTACGGTTTGTTTTAAATCACAGGATTAACGCAACCTGGGGTTATTTTACTGAAGCTGTATATATCCCTTGGGATTAATTCAAATCTTAGTTTTTTTTTACATGATAAAACTTTATAGCAATAAAAAATATACCTTATGATAAAACTTTTCCTTAGGATTAACATAACCTGGGATTAATTCTAATGTTCGCTTTGTGGCACATCATTAATACAGCCTGGGGTGATTTTGCACTGGATTAGTGTAATTTATTTTGGGATGAATGTCATTTGGAATATTTGTACTGTTTGTTTTGAGCCACTGTGTTAATTTAATCTGGGATTATTTTGCATAGAACTAAATTAAACCAGGGTTACTTCTCAGTTTTATTTGATATCACAGGATTAGGATGACCTGGAGTTAAATTTCAGTATTTTGCAGATTATTTCTGAAATGTTGGTATATGGAATTAATATAATCTGGGGTTAGTTAAAAAATTTGGATTAATATGACCTGCAATTTCTCCTATTTGTTTTATTCCAGGGGATTGAGGCAAAATGGGGTTATTTTGCATGGGATTAATATAAACTGAGATTATTGTCCATGGAACTAATGTAAACTGGGATTATTGCCCATGGGATTAATATAAACAGAGATTACTGTCCATGGGATTGCTATAAACTGGGATTACTGTCCATGGGATTAATACAAACTGGCAATACTGTCCATGGACTTGATATAATCTGGTATTATGTATATGGCTTGTTTAATCAAAGCATTAGTTCATCCAGAGGTTAATTTGACCTTTAATTAATGAAATAAACACAAGGATGTACTGGCAGATGTAGAATCACTACTTATTGTCATAAAATGATAATATTTGATAAGATAATACATTTAAAAAATCTTGATGGGTGACTAAAACCTTTGCAAAGCACATGTCGAACATGATAAAACCTCCAATAGTATCTTAAAATGTATTAAGAAGTGAAAGTTTATCACTTTCCACACAGTTCCCCTGCTGGATCCAGGAAGAAACGAGGTGGATGTGAGGGCTGAGAGAAGAATAAATCAGTTGACTTTAGCTGAGAACCTGCTCTATTTATGGATCAGCTTTGCTTCCATCTAATTAGGCAATCAGGCTGAGAACACACGTTTATAAAATGCTGGAAAATTCCTCTTTAATTTAGCTTTCAATTATACGATAATAAAAGAAAGGAAGTGCTGAGAGAGAACCACTGATGTTTTGCAGCAGCAGGCATGAAGGTCCAGGAGATCAGCTGCAGGAAAACATCCCATGAAGCATCGCAGAAACCTGAGGAGGTCTAACTCATGCTGGAAATGCTGACTGCCCTACACACTCCTCACTGATCACAGATCAGTCTGAGAGCAGTGGCTGTTGATAAGTGTGGTCTCCTCACTGATCACAGATCAGTCTGAGAGCAGCGACTGTTGATAAATGTGGTCTCCTCACTGATCACAGATCAGTCTGAGAGCAGCGGTTGTCCTTAAGTGTGGTCTCCTCACTGATCACAGATCAGTCTGAGAGCAGCGGCTGTTGATAAGTGTGGTCTCCTCACTGATCACAGATCAGTCTGAGAGCAGCGGTTGTCCTTAAGTGTGGTCTCCTCACTGATCACAGATCAGTCTGAGCAGCAGATGTCCCCTCAGTGTGAGGTGTTTAAAGAAGGTGTGAACAGCTCCAGAAGATTAAAAACCCAAAGTGAAAGTGAGACACCGAGCGGAGACTTGCTTTGATAAAAGTCCTTTTGGACAGCAGAGGACACTCCTACAACTCACTGTCCTCCATCTCATAGAACAGCTTGTCCTCGCCTGGGTTCTACTGTAGCAAACCAATTTCTGCACAGAGGAGTCCTGACATTAGGATTTAAGGTAGAACTGCAGGGTTTAAACTGGCTCCACTGTAGTATTTAAGGTGGAAATTAAACGTCACTCTAGCATTTATGGTAGAACAGCCGTGTTTAAACTGGCTCCACTGCAGTTTTTAAGGTGGAGTTGCAGTGCTTAACTGGCTCCAATGTAGTGTTTAAGGTGGAGTCTTTAAACTGGTTCCACCATTGTGTTAAGTGAGAAAATGCAGTGTTTAAACTTTGCAGCATTTAAGGTAGAACAGGGATGTTTAATCTGGCTCCACTGTAGTGTTTAAGGTGGATCATTGGTATTTAATCCAACTTCTCAGCAGTTTTAAGGTGGAACATCAGTACTTAAGCAGGCTTCATTGCAGAAGTTGAAGCACTTTCACTGCACTATTTAAAGTGGAGCAGAACTTAGCATGACTGCATTTAAGGTGGAACATCAGTGTGATGCAAGAACCTGGACAGAGGTCAGAAACAGCTCTGCCTCCCACTGCTGATGATGGTCGCCTGGTTGATCACAGTGTGAAGGGTTTGCTTTTGCTGTCGGGACTCACTTCCTTGTCAGATGTTACTGGTTAAAACTCTTTTTGACAAGATTGTTATTAAAAACAATCAAAGAAAAAGAGTAAATAAAACGGTGTATTAGGAATCCCAGTACAGCATGTGCTACGACAGAGCTGAGATTTTCCTGCTCATGGTATTATGTCACTGTTTGGCACATCAAAAGATTTATTTTTTCTTTTTCGTCTGGTCCACTAACCCTCCCTTAGGGTTCGATGGTTGAAATGGAGGAAATACTCCATGACGATGTAATGAAAAAATAAAACTATTTTGCCCGTCGGAGCGGCGGTGGGAACGCGTTCGTCCCTTTGAAGAGGAACGAGGAGGGAGATGAGATGAAGAACCTCTTCTCCCTCCAAAGTGGGAGCTATGCAGATCAGGTAAAGTATCAAAGGCTACTCGGGGGACAGCGTACCTGCGAGGGAGCACTTGAGTGACAGTAGGATTAAGAGTTCCCATGGCAACAACATCTTCGTCTTCCAAGGTCACAATTTCAGCTCTATTCCCATCCAAATGCCGGAGCGCGGCTCTGGTGGAGTTCTCTGGCTCTTGGTAACTGTAGAAGAGGAGAGAGAGAGAGAGAGAGAGAGAGAGGGGGGGAGAGAGAGAGAGAGAGAGAGTTGGTGCAGTAGAACATGCGCAGAAAGTGTGTTCAAAGTCTAGCAGCAGAACTGGAACTTGAGGAAAATCAGTAGGACATTAATAATTCATTCGCCCAAATAAGCAGAGGAAGGATCCCATGCCTGCAGGCTCACAGCTGATCCACTGCAGCTGATATTTAGTGTACACACACTGCTACGATATTCTCCCGAGAGAGAGAGAGAGAGAGAGAGAGAGAGAGAGGGAGAGAGAGAGAGGGAGAGAGAGAGAGAGAGGGAAGGGGGCGGGTAGAGAAGTGGAGAGGGAGAAAAGAAACCTGCAACGGCTTGGAGCTGCAACATCTGAACACGCAAGCTGCCGCCAAAGGCAATGTTTGGATTGTGCTAAAAGTATCGGTTCTACACGCTTAGACTGTAAAATAGTTCTGAAAGGTGTGACACGCTTGAGAACTGTGTATTTCCAAACAGGATTATCCTCCACACTACGAGGCAATGCTCATAAAGAAGGCAGAGGAAAGGCAGAAGAGTGTATTTATTTATATATACAGTATACACACACACAAACACACACACACACACACACACACACACACACACACACACACACACACACACACACAATGCAGGGAAAATAAAACGTATTTGACTTCTATTTTGGCGGATTCACAGTGAGGCTGAACAATGAATTATTTTCATATTAAAAGGGCTGCAATATCAATAATCTCCGATACTGAATGCCTCTAATTGGAGAGTTATAATAACATCTAAAGCAGCGCTAAAATAAAGTGAATCAGTGAATCTTCAAGTCTGGAAAAAATGGACAAACAGCAGACCAAAGAAAAATACACTGAAATATATTCATAATTGCAACTGATATCAGATCCCTGATCTGGGCCGCGGTGGTCTAGTGGTTGAGCCCCGGGATCGGAAGATCATGGGATTGAATCTCAGACCAGTAGGTTGCCCTGTGGTACCCTTGAGCAATGCACTGTCCCCAGCACTGCTCCCTGGGCGCTTTCAATAGCTGCCCCCTGCTGCATGAGGTGCGTTTTGGTGAAAAGCAGAGGATGCATTTCGTTGTTTCAACGTGTGCTGCGTTTTGCAATAGTGAATAGTCACTTTCACTTAAAATCTGGATAACCTTAAATTTCGTCAATGGACTAAATTGCAAAGTTAAACTGAGATAAAAATGGGATCTTCCAGGGGATCCCAGGTGGAAACAAAGTGGAAAAAAAAAAAAAAAGTGAAATCTTTGCAGAGGTGCCTGCAAAAGGTGTGCATACATTAAGAGCAATCATTTTTTCCTCAAAAAAATTAAACATAATCTCTCTATAATAGTCTGTAATATATATAAGGATCAAAAAATGAATATATATATATATATTTTTTTTCTTTACATGTATCTCTTTTTTCAGACTTTAGGATTCACTGATTTGCTTTATTAAAGGTCTGCTTTAGATTGGATTAAACTCCCCAAATAAAGCACAAAAAAATATGTCAGATATAAATATTAATAATAATATTTCTAATATTTATAATTTATAATAATAAAAATATTGCAGCCCTAGTGATTTTAATATGGAAAAAAAAAAAAAAAAATATATATATATATATAGGTATAATATATATGCAAAAGTATTGGAACAGCAAGGCCAAAGGATTTAAAGTTTGAAAATCTCTCTTTTTATATTTATATTTAATTTCAATCCCAAATGTCTTCAAAGGAAAATCAAATGAGGAGCCCTTTCAGTTCTAATACTTTTGGAGAGGACTATATGTGTATATGTATATATATAAAAGAGAGAGAGCGCGCCGAGGGCCGAGCGTCCACCTCCAAGGAATCCTCTGCACTTCAAAGCACATCAGAGCCGCCACGCTTTCGCCACTTTAATTTATGAGTGGCGCCGCTGCTGTTTTCACATTTCCATATGGAGGCCTGAATGGGGAATGAATATGATAAATAAATGTGCCCGTAGCATTTTCAGCACTTTCGCAGCGGCTGATTTAAAGGTAATACATTACCGTATTACACAGTAATATAATCTCTATTCGTCATGTTGGCGACATCCCCGATTCTCTTGTTTGATGACACACTCTCCGCAGTGTACTCACACACAAATCTGGGTTACGCAAAGAACTCGCAAGGCTTAACTTTGCCCAGTTTAACATGTTCCCTCATCTTCATCTACAGTTCCACTTCAGTCAGACGCATATCCTTTAAGGTGTATTTATAGCAGCGAGTTTCAGAGAACCTTACAATGGTTGCCACTTTTTTTCTCTCTGAATGTTACACTCTATCTGCTCCTCCTTTGAAAGAAACTACAGAGAATAACAGAGTTCAACGCCTTGGAAAATATTCAAGCCTTTAAATTGTGCCCTTTTCTTCAATTTGTTGCAGATACTTCTGATCCTGGGTTTATCTGCAACCTCAGATCTCGGACCACATTAAGGATGCTGAAGAAAGTGAAAGTGAAAGTGACTACCCGCGTCATCGCGAGAACACAGCACAGCACACAGTGAACCACAACGAAATTGGCCTTCTGTTTTAACCCATGCACACAAACACACACCGTGCAGCAGGGGGCAGCTATGAAAGGGCCCAGGGAGCAGTGACGGGGACGGTACCTTGCTCAAGGGTACCTCAGGCCAACCTACTGGTAAGGGGTTTGAAACCACAATCTTCCTACATGACCACGTGGCCAGAGCTTGAATAGTCAAGTTTTTGCTCGTTATTATTATTTTGGCTTATGTTCTGAAGCTTTGGCGGCATGATGTGTAGCCTAGACTATAAACAAGTTCACCAGCAAATGTTTAAAAAGAGATTTTTATTTGGAAAACCATGGTAGAAGGAATAAAGTGTAGCAGGTTTAGTTTAGATGATGTAACCACTGACACAGCAAGAAGGTCCTGAGTTTGATTCCCAGGCGGGACGGTCTGGGTCCTTTCTGTGTGGCATGTTCTCCCCGTGTCTGTGTGTGTTTCCTCCAGGAGCTCTGGTCTCCTCCCACCATCTAAAGACCTGCACATCAGGTGGATTGGAGATGCTGAATTGTCCCCCAGAGTGTGAGTCTGCCCTGAGATGGACTGGCGACCTGTCCAGGGTGTGTCCCGCCTTTCGCCCTATGAGAGCTGGGATAGACTCCAACACCATAATGTGACACTAGTCAGGACAAGCGGCTCAGAAAATGAGTGAGAGAATGTTTGATTTATGTAAATCTATTAAATAAATATAAGGGCTGATTTGGGGAAACTCTAAGGTGTATTTATTTGTACTAGCAAGTCCCAGTGAGAAGGTTGTGGGTTCGATTCCCCGTCCAGGTCCTTCCTGTGATCTCCTTGTGTAAATGTGTGTTTACCCTGCGAAGGGATGGTGACCTGTCCAAAATAAAGCTTTAAAGTCTGCAAAAAGAAGCTCAGCATAACGTTTCTAAAACGAGCCTGATCAGAAAATGTTAAAAACAAGGTCAAATATCTACAGCACTGTGCAAAAGTTTTAGGCAGGTGTGAAAAAATGCTGTAAACAGAACGCTTTCAGAAATATAAATAATGATTGTTTATTTTGATCAATTTATAAAAAGCAAAGTGAGCGAACAAAAGAAAAATCTAAATCAGATCAATATCTGGTGTTACTACCTTTTGCCTTCAAACCAGCATCAGTTCTTCTAGGTACACTTGCACACAGTCAGGGATTCTGTAGGATTATAGTCGGTGTCTGATCAACCAGTTTTACCAAACAGGTACTGGTGATCATCAATGTCACACAGAGGCTTTTGTTCATTCAATGCATTTTGTTGAATGATAAAAATAAATGATTAATACTGAAAGCATTCTTTGTTTACAGCATTTTTTAACACCTGCCTGAAACCTCTGCACAGTGCTGTATGTGTGGGGATAATTCCCTACATCCTGTAAAGGTTGATGCTAAAACCAGGAGCTCGGAGCCTCAAACCCGTTTGTAATGGATCAGTTCAGAGATCAGTTGATGGACATGGAGACTCTATGAGCAGAGACTGTAAAATATTGTCCCCTACTGAGTGTATTTGCTTCAACAGAGACACTTTCAGTTATGATTATAGCATTTTTAAAGAAACAAGTAATAGAGACCTCTACTACCTATAAGGACCAAAAAAATAAATATCTAAAGCCTGTAAAGCCCCATACAGTCCAGCCCGAGTACATGACATTAAAGTGTAGTAGGGTAAGTAAAGGTGACTGGAAGACACTTTGCTGCTCATTTAATGAGTTCTTTTTTCTCCAAAAGACTGGTGAGAACATGATCAGGGAACGTTCCCAGCCCTCATTTGAACTGATAAGGCTCCTCAGATGAAGGCTGAATGTCCTGAAGATTACACCGCATTCATTCTAACTTACTACCAGACATTTCAATGCCCTGCGAGACTGAAAATCCTCACAAAAACTTTTTTTCCCCCTAATGTGCACAATTTAACTACAGACTTTAACAGCTCATCCAGGACATTCAGAGACGTTGGCTTTGGGCCCCTTTCAAAAGCCCATTTCCTACATTTCCCTTTTTCTGGTTCCTTATTTCTGCTAAAGTTCACATAGTTTTCATTCAGTTCATTAATACATGACAATGAGCTTATCTAAAATATCCAGGACGATTTAAGTACCTATTAATCAGTTAGAGTGTACAGTAAAAAGTACAGGAATGTACTGAGAGTCTAAAGTAAAAGTACAGGGATGTACTGAGAGTGTAAAGTAAAAGCACAGGAATGTACTGAGAGTGTAAAGTAAAAGTACAGGAATGTACTGAGAGTGTAAAGTAAAAGTACAGGAATGTACTGAGAGTGTAAAATAAAAGTACAGGGATGTACTGAGAGTGTAAAGTAAAAGTACAGGGATGTACTGAGAGTGTAAAGTAAAAGCACAGGAATGTACTGAGAGTGTAAAGTAAAAAGTACAGGAATGTACTGAGAGTGTAAAGTAAAAAGTACAGGAATGTACTGAGAGTGTAAAGTACAAGTACAGGAGTGTACTGAGAGTGTAGAGTGAGACGTGTCTCCTCTGAAGGACGTCTGGAGCGTCTGTCTGTGCTGAAAGTGAACTGAATCTCACTCCATATTAATAGAATTAAAGACTATTAAAGCCTCGAACTTCAACTCCAATAAAAACAATCTACTGAAAATAATCCACATGAACTTCACCGCTTCACTTTCATCACCGTCTCTACTAGTTCTCCATCACGGACACACACTCCACACACCCTGAACTCCACCGTCCACTCTCCCACGAGGGACGTCTCTTCTGTGTCTGTGTCCATTCAGTCTGAGACGGTCTGGATGTTGGGACGGTGATGGAGAATAAAAATGATGGAGGATTAACAGAGTCTGAAAATGGAAGGAAAGGACAGAGATATGGGTTCATATGTAGAGAGGAAACAGCATCAGTAAATTAATACACTAGTAAAGCACAGACCTGAAAACAGTGTCTCTGCTGAGCTGAAAATGATCCACCATCCAAATAAAATCTCACTGGGGCTCCTGGTCATTAATGAAGGGGGTAAACAGGTGATGCAGAGAAGATGCTGGACTACAGTTTGTACCAATAAAATACACGGCTTTTCTGTATGGTCAGTGAAAATAATGGAAAGTTAAAGCACATATTGTTTGCTAAGCCTCTGCAGTGCATGTGCTGGGTGTTATCATTACTGTTCTTGCATAAGTTCCAAACCTGGTGCAAACGTGTTTACCATTTCAATTGCAGAGCCCTAAAGAGCAGGATGACTAGCAACCTTCTCTGGACTTTCACACTCCAGTTTCCCCCTCACTACATCAAAGCTCTGGGCACTGTTCCTCATCCTTTTTCAGAGGCGACCGCATCTCAGAGATCATTGGGCCGAAAATGAAAAGAACTGACCAGGAGAGAAAAATGAGCTGAGATCTGATGGGAGATGGAGGGACAGATTAAATTAGATGAGATTGATTATGTTCCTGTATTATCTGCTCGCAGGGACCACGAGTGCTGACCTTCAAAATTCTCCATCATTTCAGTCATCTCTATCGATTCCGAGTCTTTTAACCTCCTGCTTTTTCTTCTTTTTTTGGCTGTTTGTTTGTCATGCTGCCCCACCGGGACGCTGGCCACTATGAGTCTCAATCAAGTCTGGGAGGATGAGTCGATAAGCGGATATTTGGTTGACGTCCTTATGAAACACACACGGTTGATGCATGACTGCCGAGGAGCTGAAATGGATGCTGAAACCGTAGCCAATGCGACTTGGAAGAACTTCCTTTGACCTCATGGGTGGAGCTCCGAGGAACTCTACCTTCACTGGCATGATTTCATTTAATCAATCTATCCTGAGATGCTGCAATATGAAGAGAGGGCTGCAAGATATTAGAGATCTGTGGGAAATTATGCAGTATTTGATTTACTGGACGTTTTCTGCAGCGGCATGAATAAGAGTCTTATTTAAAGTAAATGTGGAAAATTAGTATATATGTTTGTTTCACTATTTTTCTGCAGAAATATTTCCTACAACATCGTCATCTCAAGCCCTAAAGTAGATAACAAGAACCCAATTAAACAAATGACATTTAATTATACTTGGATATACACTACTGTGCAAAAGTTTTAGGCAGATGTGGAAAAAAATGCTGTAAACAGAACGCTTTCAGAAATGGAAGTGTTGATCATTTATCTTCATCAATCAACAAATTGCATTGAATGAACAAAAGAGAATCTAAATCAGATCAATATTTGGTGTGACCACCTTTTGCCTTCAAAACAGCATCAGTTCTTCTAGGTACACTCGCACACGGTTTCTGAAGGAACTCGGCTGGTCGGTCGTTCCAAACATCTTGGAGAACTGAGCACAGATCTTCTGTGGATGTAGCTTCCTCACATCCTTCTGTCTCTTCATGTGATCCAGACACACTGGATGATGTGGAGATCAGGGCTCTGTGGGGCCAGAAGAACTGATGCTGCTCTGAAGGTAAAAGGTAGAAACATCAGATATTGATCTGATTTAGATTTTTCTTTTGTTCGCTCACTTTGCATTTTGTAAATTGATCAAAATAAACAATCATTATTTAAATTTCTGAAAGCGCTCTTTCTTTACAGCATTTTTTACACACCTACCTAGAACCTTTGCACAGTACTGTTGAGGAAAATAATCCAATATCACAAAATCTGTGAGGGTCAAAGTATATGAGCTTTTGTTTTTCTGCAGAAATAATGTTTCCTGTTGATCAGTTCTGCACATCAGCTTGGGGGTGTTTTAGCTCATTCCTCCATACAGAATTCTGGGAAGTTGGTGGGTTGGCCTGTGAGCACTGGAATAGGTTCTTGCACCCCTCTGTTTAGCAGCAGTGAAGAAAGAGGTGCAGATGATTCCAGATCAGGATCAGGAACCCAATGGTGGTAGTGCTGGAGGTGGGATTTGAAGCTGAGATCTCTTGGTTGATAGGCCAGAATCCTACCACTAGACCATCACCACCCCATTTGCACAGCGGAGCATTACCCACAAATCAGTCTGGACTTCACTGGACATCTTAGATCTTTGAATAAGAAGCGTTTGCTTAAAAACTGATACATATAAAATGGGTAAATGAATGGTGAATAAAACATTTGTAATTTCCTTTAAGGCTCCAGCTGCTTGAGCTCAAACAGGTTTCAACACATGAGTCAAATGTGCCCTGCTGAAGGTTACTGCATACAACAAAAGCACATTAGCTCCCCTTACTGAAACGTTCCAGAGCCTGGGGCAACAGAGCCTCAACACTCAGTAAACCCCACTCCAAAGGAAGAGCTACCGCCTCCCGACTGCCACTCACTACACAGTGTGTGGATTCAGAGACTTGAGGCATTGCCGTGAATCTACTTTGCATGTATTTGACACTTGACTGTGCTGCAAGCAAACACACATGCGGGTGGGTTTTTACTCCACAGTGCATTTGAAAGTCCCGCTATGCAGTGGTGGGACCTCAGCTTCAAATGTCACGGGGACCCAACACAGCACTGGGTCCTGTTCAAAGCCTCGCACTGAATCACTACATTGAGACCACCCCCCACAGACCCCACCATCTTCCCATGACCAGCGTTTGAGGGCTTTTCTTTGCTAGCTTGTGTCGTGGGGTTTCTGACTGAAAATGTCTGTCCTTGTGGTGCGTTTGAAGTCTTTCCCTTCCTGCACACTTTAAACCTTCACAGCATGCTGGTATATGTATTCTGACACCCGGTCCATCAACAAAAGCTTCTAGCCTTGCAAAAACTGTTGCACCAGATGCCTTGTAGTCCTCATCTGGATTAGAGGGATTTAACTTTCATTGCACAAAGTTCTAGTAAAACTACAAACAAAATGCAGGTTTCCAATCAGAAATAGCAATAGGTGCTGATTAAGCAATATTATTGTATAATGTAAGGGTCCCAATGGTGGTGGGAGCCCCTCCTCTTTCTTGGGGCATCCATGGGACAAGTTTGGGGGACATGTTTGGAATAAGACCCCAGTTTCAGAAGGTCATGAGTTCATGAGACATGAGATCCCCTTGAGCAAGGTACTGTCCCTACCACTGCTCCCTAGGCACTGGATTTGGTTGCCCTCTACTGGATGGTGTATGAGTTATGGGTGTATTTCATGGGTGTGGTTCACTGAATACTGTGCTGTTTTCACAATGACAAATAGTCACTTTTACTTATATTCCTATCTGGGGCAGCATGGGTTCTTTCTGTGTAAACATGGTCTCCCTATGTCTGCATGGGTTTCCTCCAAGAGGTCATGTTACCTCATGCACTTCAGATAGCTTGGAGATGCTAAGTTGCCCACTTGGTGTGACTGTAGGAGTTTGTGCCTCTGCATATGCAATGGATTGGCAACCTGTCCAGAGGGTCTCTCTGCCTTCCGTCGTGCAAGTTCTGGGATAGTCTCCAGCATTCCCAACCATTCAGGTTAGGAAACTAGAGCTCCCAGGGAAGACCACACAAAAAGGATCTAAGCCTGGATGGAACTTCCCAGTCCATCCCAGCTCACACAGGGCGAAGGACGGGGACACACCCTGGACAGGTCTCCAGCCCATCACAAGGAGCATCCAGTCAATCATGGAGGGCAAAACCACTTGGTGACTAACTCAGGTTTGGTTGGTGTTTAAGCAGAGAATCCATCCAACTGTGTGGGACTCACCAGGACATCTTTGGTCTTCAGAGCTGTTCTCTTCGTTCTTTTTGATGCCGCTACATTTTCCCATTCAGCAGCTGTTTCCCATGGCTGATTTTAACTTCAGTATATTCCAAATGCTGATTTTCCCATGTCCAATTTCTGAGCTCAAGGTCAGTCCAGAAATGTTTTCTTCCTGCATTAAAATTCTCTTTCCTCCTGCATGAACATTTCGCTCTTTTTTTACATACAGTGCCAGAACATACTCCAAAGGCAGGGATTCTTTGATGTACATAAGATATACAACAGAGAATAACTTTTATAGTAATATCATTCGAAAACACAGAGGTTCAACAACAGCGGAGTAAAAGAGAACACGCTTTTTATTCCTGTCTCAAATGTATCTTTTCATTTTTACCCCTCTGTGATCTTGGTACATTACTTATTCCATTTAGGTTATTATTTGGGGCCACTGCCCTAATAGATATACATCTATAGATAAGAAAATTGTGTCCATCATAGGTTATTTCAGCTCATGTTGCAGCTCAGAGCCATGCCCAGTCAGAAACAAGAGATTCATCAGGGATGAGGTCTAATCCAGCAACAACACAACACTTCTCCAACCTGGAGAAACTGATCAGTAATCCCTGAAGACATCCAGAGTTGGGGTAATCATTATGGGTGCAGTTCAAGACTGATTAAATCTTCTAATTCAGAACTATTTCTGGATGCTGAGTGACTAGCTCACTGTAACCCAATTTAGGGTGCACTCCCGACATATTTACATTTACATTTACTTATCCAGAGCGACTTACATGTCCTAATTACAGGGACAGTCCCCCCTGGAGACACTCAGGGTTAAGGGTCTTGCTCAGGGACCCAGTGGAGATAGTGCTGGAGGTGGGATTCGAACCAGGGACCTCTTGATCCAGAGGTCCGTAGGCAAGAACCCTACCACTAGACCACCCCCACCCATAAACTGTCATCAGTCCCTCCATTCAACACTAACCCTTCAGTGAAATGGAGATTTTGTGAAGTGTAATGCCATTACTGAGGCACCTTCTCAAATAAAATGAATTTGTAGTCAATCCGTAATATGAAAAAAACAAACACTAAGATACTTTTCAGATATTGAATTTGTTGTCCAAAGATTGCTGACTGGGCAGCATATGTCCTGTTCATCTTTCACAGCTGTCTGATATGCTCAGGGAAAGCTTGCCTCTTTTGTTTGGTGACAAATGTCACATGCAAGAGGCAGTTAATCTTGAGTGAAACTCTTCATATCAGTGCTGTTGGAAACAAATCTTCTCACTCACTCCCTCATTTTCTGAGCCGCTTGTTCTTATTAGGGTCACGGTCGATGCTGGAGTCAATCCCAACTCTCAGAAGGGTGAAAGGCAGGGATAGGTCGCCAGGGCAGACACAAAGACACACCTAGGGGGGCAATTTAGCATCTCCAGTCCACCTGAAATGCAGGTCTTTGGACAGTGGGAGGAAACCGGAGTTCCTGGAGGAAACCGACACCAACACAGAGAGAACATGTCCACTCTACACAGAAAGGACTGTCCTGCCTGGGAATCTAACCCAGGAGGTCCTAACCACTGCACCACTGCCTAGGACCAAATCTTGATTCTGCAAAAAGTATGAGTACCAAGCAGACATGCCCATAAATTAGAATGTACATTTCTAATTTTACACACCTTGGACAACTTTCAAAAAATTAGAGGAGATCAAATTGTGTTTCCCCTGCCATAATAAACTTACGTTGTGCAAAATGTGCATTAACTACTAATTTAAACAAAGGCAATAATTAGTTGTCTGGGTGACTCAAAAGTCCAGCAAAAGCCTTAACAACTATTTCCACAGGATGTCTAACAAGCTCAAGCCTCAAGTCATTAACGTGACACGAGAAATGATCAATGCTCATTTGAGTCTGGTTCTGTCAGCTGTCTGCTTCAGAAGCAGGGCAGGTTAAATTGATATTAGTTTCTCTTGCTGTGCCCACATCCTCTTCTCCAAAACCTGGGAAAGGAAAAAAAAGAGGCCCAGCACATCTGTCCATAGCCAGATATGGCACAATAATATGTGTCAAGATGTGGTGCCAGGCTGCCTGTGTCGAATTATCTCCTGACAAGGGAGCGGCGCTCTATTTTAATGATGCATGGGGTCCCTGGCTTCTTCTAGGAGAGAGCGTTTCTTGGTCACTGTCCAGCAGAAAAAATTCAAAAGAAGTTGATCACAATCCTGCCTTGATTAATTTATATACCAGGGAAAAATACAATGGTAATAATTCTTGTGCCCAGCGGACAGCGGTCGCAGGTGGTAGAAATACCGAGTGGGATGAAGCCTGGCTAATGGTGCCTGCAAGGGAAGTGATCTGTCAGAGATAATCTCCAATAATACTGGGACATGGATAATGCTGCACCCCCCTTCCTCCTTCCACCAGCTGCAGATGAAGAGATTGCACTGCAGTCTTTATGAAAGTGGGCGAGTACGATCATATTGGCATGCTGTTCGGTTTATCAAGTGCACCAGCAGATCTTGCTCAGAAACGTTCCAAGATTGTTCTGGGAATCGCATGTGATACAGAACAATGCATCAATGTTTTGTCAGATTCAGCTGTCAGAGCTTGTTTTATCTTAAAAGAAATCTAATAGACACTTTTAGCATTCTCTTCTGCACATGGGTTGCCTGTTTCTCTACTAAACTGTACAGAACACCATATTCCACTGCAGGTATTTTTTTCATGTGGACTCACCCCAGGCTTTCTGCATTACTGTTCTACTTTAAAACATTCATGAAAACAACAGGTTTTATTCATAAAGCACCTTTCAGAAACCCAAGGACTGTTGGCAACGAAAAAAGAAAAATCAGTAAAAGAAGGGGAGGAGTAGCAGAGAATAGATAGGTCTTTAATCGGGTTCTGAATGCGGGGAGAGGTAATGGGTCGGTGGTGGTCTAGGGGTAGGATGCTTTCCTACAGACCAAAAGACTACAGGTTTGAATCCCACCTCCAGCACTACCACCATTGAGTTCCTGAGCTCCAGGGGGGACTATCCCATAAATGTAAATGTAATTCCATGAAGGTTCTGTGGAATTTGGAATTTAGGGACAGACAGCAGGTTGGAATATGAAGATCTGAGGTTGTGGGAAGGAGAAGATGGATGGAGTAATTATGAGAGATGATGAGGAGCGAGGCCATGAAGGGCTTCGATCCTAAAGAGGAGTATTTTAAACTGAATGCAGCTTTCAACAGGGAGCCACTGAAGGTTCTGGAGGACAGGAGTGATGTGCAATGAAGATTTAGTGTGGCTGAGAACTCCAGCAGCTGAATTTTGGATAAACTGGAAACGAGTGATACATTTGGCTGATACATTAATGAATTAAATTGCTGCAATAATCAAGCTGAAGTGAATGAAAGAGTGCAAATCAGCCTCCAATTCCTGGGACAAACACATTTAAGGTATTAAACTGGACCTTAAGGACCATGTGTACATTTAAGAGTAGTCTGCATTGTTCATACCCTCATGAGCAAAAGAAGAAGTGCATCATTTCCTGACAGTTACACCATCAGTGACACGAACTGTTGCTGAAATGTTCATTTAAGTGTTGAATTCATTTTCGTGTGTATTGAATATAAACTTTATTGGAAAACAACTTTGGCAATTTCATGTTTCATTTGCATCTCTCCGGAGAAACGTCATCATGTGGGCAAAGACGTCGAATTCTGTTGCAGCAGAGCGGCTGCTCGGTGTTGGTTTCCATGGCAACGGCATTACCGCGGACTCGTTTCCGGCCGTCTTTAATGAAGCTAATGAGCAGCGCACCTGAAATGACGCACGTGTGTATCAGGCCGAGGGACTCGACGACTCGATGCCGGTGTGTTTGTGGCGTCTTACTCCCACGGCCGCCTGACCTTCAGAAGAGCTTCTCACCAAGGTGGGGCACTGAGCCAGCATGTTATGCAATTCATCGCTGTCACGCCATCGCAAAGCAGGGGAGACCTCAAGGCCACCTCACTGTAAGTTTGGAGTCGACTTGTACTGAAATGCCAGGACTGCGCATCGTCTTTTCTACGAGCGACGCGAGCTAATGAGTCACACGCACTGATTTACATTCAGGCAACACTGATCTCCAAATGTCATCTATTCTAAACACCACTTTACAATCCATACGTCTCATACTAAAGTTACTTTGACTATCTGAGCTTCACAGACAGACAACTTTGTCATAACACACTTAAAAAGCTCATATTTAAGAGCATGACCAGTTCACCAACAGTAAAGCACGGCAGTGTTGCATCAGGATGACATTGGAAGCACGGGACACTTTTACAAATGACCCTCTACCCTTATAGATTCATTATTAATTCGATTTTTTTTCATTATTTGTATTAAAACATCTACTAGTCCGCTGATTAGTGGTACTAATCTGTTTATTTAGATCACACATATTATTCTATTATTATTTTGCTGCTTTATCAATTTTATAATTGTTTACAAGTGAAAGTGACTATCTGTCATTGTGAGGACACAGAACACAGTGAAACAATAACATACATCCTATCCTTTAACCATACACACCATCCAGCAGTGGGCAACCATATCCAGCACCCAGGGAGCAGTGATGGGTATGGTATCTAGCTCAAGGGTATCTCAGCGTAACCTAGTAGGAATCCAACCCATGACCTCCCGATCCTGGGGTCCGCACTCCGAACTCTAGGCCACCACTGCCTCGAGTTAAAGGCTGATAAATGACAGAATTAATGTAAAACTGTTCTCTTTATTTTGTATGTATTAACCTGATTAAGTGAAAATTTCACTCAACTAATGATCCTATTTCCCATATTTTAGCAAACACATTGCATATCAACTGCAGCCAACAGGTGGTGCTGCAAACACCCCGAGCCATAAAAACTGGCAACAGTACCACCCAAAAAAGAAGAAAAATGCATTCAATAAACTGAAATAAACCAAGAAAGCAAAGGAAACGGCACCCAGAAGGGAAAGCTGCAGAGTTTAAAGCACACAGCTGAAAAAGGAAGCTGAGCGACAGAAAGAAAGCATGGAGATATAAACCTGCCAGGGATGGAGAAAGGCTGAACTAATCACAACTGATGCTGATGGTGGGTCTGGAGACAGTCTAGCAATTTGAAGAATACTTTTACAAAAGAAGGGTAATAAAATCCAGGCCACCACAGAAGGCTGAGCAGATATCGGTGCTCTTTCCTCGACCTGGAAGTAAACCAAACAACAATCCAGCCTGTTCATATTGATGTACCATGGTAACACTGATACTGGTCTTAGAGAGAAACCATGGTGGACAGGTCACCATTCCATCACAGGGTAAACACACATTCACACTCTGCAAGAAGCCTGCACAGACATGGGGAGAACATATTCACTCCACACAGAAAGGACCCGGACCGTCCCGCCTGGGAATCAAACCCAGGACCGTCTCACTGTGAGGTGACAGCACCACCCACTGGGCCACCGTGCCATCCTCAAATCAACAGCACATTAAAAAAAGCTTGTCGGTTCAAGTACCAGATCAGTAATTACTCAGAGGTACGCTTGAGAAAGATACCGTTCTCCACACTGCTCCTCAACACTGAGCGGTGCCCCCTGTCAATGGCTGCCCCCAGCTGCACGGTGTGATGGGTAAAATTCAAAGGAACAATTGAATTCAGCAATGTGTGCTGTGTTTTGTATGTACAACTAGTCACTTTCACTTTCAACATATACAACTTCTCATCGAGGATATTCTGTACTCCGATGCAATTAATTATAATGTGGCAACCCCTCCTTCCACAGCGGGGCGAGTCAACATCTGCAGTGGTGATAAATTAGTAGAACTCTCCCATCTAATTCAATATCCAGAATACATGAGATGTGACCGAGGAACGACACACACCGCAAGAAGTTCAGCGCTGTCCCTGCTGAAAACTTAGAAATAACAAGAAGTATAGTTAATTATGAGTTTAAAGACACACAACTGTGAAATATCAAGTTTAGCAACAGAACTGGTAGTTATAAATGATGCTGTTCTGAACCGTACCAGATGTAGTCACACCCTCAGGGGCAGTGGTGGCCTAGTAGTTAGGGAGTTGGCACCGCATCGGAAGATTGTGGGTTTGATTCCCACCCCAGTGGGTTGCCCTGAGGTACCGTCCCCGTCACTGCTCCCCGGGCGCTTTCAATAGCTGCCCACTGCTGCACGGTGTTTGTGTGCATGGGTTAAAAGCAGAGGTCCAATTTCGTTGTGGTTCATGGTGTGCAGTGCTGTAACCTCACAATGACAAGGGTTGTCCCTTTCACTTTTTTTCACCCTCTTGTCATGCAGTTTTTAAAACAATTGAAAAAAAATCAGAAACCTTTTGCAGGATGTGTAGCACAAATAGTACAACGTCCTTGACTTTTAATGCAAAGCTGTAAACAAAGAAGTGAAAGTGACTGTTTGGCATTGTGAACCATGTCCAGCCATATCCAGCCCCTGGGGAGCAGTGATGGGCATGGTACCGTCATCAAGGGCAACATTCTGGTCTGGGATTCAAACCCACAACCTGTGATCCAGAGAAAACCTGCTTCCCAAAGACAATGAAGCAGAACCTCTTCCAGATGTTTAACTATTTCAAACGACCCCGTTTGAAAATGGATGGATGTTTAAACTGAAGCTCATTTGAGACACTGAACGTGTTGTTTGAACAGAAAGGTGAGAGTGTGTGTGAGTCTAAAGTGTGTGTTCAGGTGTTTGAACGGGAGGGTGAGAGTGTGGGTGAGTCTAAAGTGTGTGTTCAGGTGTTTGAACTGGAGGGTGAGAGTGTGGGTGAGTCTAAAGTGTGTGTTCAGGTGTTTGAACAGAAAGGTGAGAGTGTGTGTGAGTCTAAAGTGTGTGTTCAGGTGTCTGAACAGAAAGGTGAGAGTGTGTGTGAGTCTCTAAAGTGTGTGTTCAGACTCTCAGGTGGATCTGGTTGGATCATCAGAGACAAACTGCTGGAGTTTGAGTCGTTAAAGTAAAAGAGTGACACAGAGAAACTCAGAAAGTGCAGAAACTTCACCCACACTCTCTGGTAAAGTGCAATCGGAGCATTTCTGATGGAAATGTTATACTAAATTAGTTAAGAGGATTTGCACCAGCGCTCTCCGACGTTTGGCCCCCGCTCTAATGAATGAAAGCCTGTGGACACTGAGGATGGCTGCTCGGTGGCCCATGGCGTCTTTCTGTAACGTTAGCTTGACGTAACACCGTCCTCGTTTCCATTGTGAAATGAATCGGAGTCTCTCTGACAGCTCGGCCAGTCTACACACTCTCTCTAAGCCTCTGTCGCTTGCAGCACCAAACAGCAGCAGTGGGGATGCTGAACATGTTCCCTCAGCCGGTCTGTAGAGCCGCTGGTCGGGTTCCTTCAGAAAGACCTGCCGGCCATCATCCTGCTATCGGCCTCCAACACAACCCACTTCTAGATGACTGGTCAGCACCTTGGCTCTGTCTGTCCAGCTCCTTTCCACACAGAGCTTAAAATATACTCGTGTTGGGCTTTACAACATCGGTGCGACACTCAGGTGTCCACAAACTTTTGAATATGTAGATGTGAACATGACTATGCTATAAAATGCACCCAGGGAGCAGTGATAGGGAAGGTACCTTGCTCAAGGTACCGCTTGCCCTTCCAATCTGATCCTCGTCCCTAACCACGAGGCCACCGCCGCCCTAGTGCAGACTGGGAGGGAAGATAGACGCAGCCATTATCGTTCTATTGGGTTAAAAATAATCCGAGGGTTGGAGGTTCATTCACTGGTAAAGCTAAAGAATAAAAAAAACAATATTGCTGAAGCTGTGGGTTCGGGTGGCTCTCAGGGTGTTTCTAGGTTTTCTAGTGAAAGATCACTTTTTATTCAATTAAAGCGCTGAGACTTTATTATTATAAAGAGAATTAAAGCAGAATTCAATTGCAACTCTTGTTTAAAAACAAGAAATGAAAAAATTCAAACAGATTGGAAACAGTCTTGGCAAATGATTTTTACAAGTGTTGTGTAACAAAATATAAAAAATTGAATATCATACAGTTACTTTCACTTTCGCTTACTTTGGATTCTTTTTTATTTGGATTTTTTTTGGATATATTCTAATTTTGTCCTTATTTTACTGCCCCCTAATAAAAAAAATGTTGAAGCAGAATATTAATTTGTTTTTCAAATGAAGATATTTGGGATTGAGATCACAGTTGAGTTCCGATTTTCAGCTATATATATACACACACACACACACACACACACACACACACACACACACACACACACATATACAGCACTGTGCAAAAGTTTTAGGCAGGTGTGGAAGAAATGCTGTAACGCTGCAGAACGCTTTCAGAAATATCAATAACGATTGTTTATTTTTGATCAATTTACAAAATGCAAAGTGAGTGAACAAAAGAAAAATCTAGATCAGATCAATATCTGGTGTTTCTACCTTTTACCTTCAGAGCAGCATCAGTTCTTCTGGCCCCACAGAGCCCTGATCTCCACACCATCCAGTGTGTCTGGATCACATGAAGAGACAGAAGGATGTGAGGAAGCTACATCCACAGAAGATCTGTGCTCAGTTCTCCAAGATGTTTGGAACGAACTACCGGCCGAGTTCCTTCAGAAACCGTGTGCGAGTGTACCTAGAAGAACTGATGCTGTTCTGAAGGCAAAGGGTGGTCACACCAAATATTGATCTGATTTAGATTCTCTTTTGTTCATTCACTGCATTTTGTTGATTGATGAAAATAAATGATGAACACTTCCATTTCTGAAAGCGTTCTGTTTACAGCATTTTACGCACCTGCCTAAAACTTTTGCACAGTAGTGTATATATAAACATTTTTTATGTGAATAAAATGTGAGGAACCTTTTTATATTTTGAAATCAAGTCAAGTCAGTTTAATTTATAAAGCACTTTTACGACTGTTGTCACAAAGCAGCTTTACAGAAACCGGTCCGAGCCCCAGGTGAGTAAACCGAGGGTGACGGAGGCAAAGCTCCCTAAAACTGGAGGAAGAACCTTGGGAGGAACCAAGACTCAAAACAGGAACCGGTCCTCCAGCTAATTGGCTAATCAAGGAGGAAAAGAAAGAGAAAGTGCATTTTATAAATGAACAGATTTAGCGATGAGCTCCAGTAACGTGTGAGTTACTGTAAAAGAATCCATTAGCGTCTGTAATTGGAAGTTCAATTAGCCAATAGTGGTGGTTCTGCTTGAGTGGGTGGAGCTTTGTTAGTTTTGGTTTGTGGCAGCAGCACACTGCTTTGTTAAATTGTCTCAAAACCCACCTCGTTTATCTTCGAGATTTTTATTTAATCATTTTTTTCTTTTAATCTTGTTGTTTTATCCAAACCTCACGCCCATTACTCATTTTAGATTAGTTCACAATTTCAAGCCGAGCAGATTAAAAGAAACCCACCGACCGTCTCTAAAAAGAAACGACATTTTGGAAACACTGTATCCGGCTGGTCCCCTGTTGATGCTTTGTAGATGTCTATAACCCACCGTCCCAATACTTTTTACCAAATTGTGCGCTCTATAAAATCTAACCTTAAATCTAATATTACTTCTTCAATAAATTCTATTGATGTTCCACTAAGTTTTACCAGGTCATTTGTTAACAATGAAAGTGTAGAGCATTTATAGGTGACCTTCCAAATAAAGTGTGGCCCAGAATCTTTCCAGTTTATTTTTATTTTTTTTCTCAACTCTGCAAGGCATTAAGAGGGACGAGAATAAGAGTATGGCTTCTTATGGAAACAAGACAATATTTCACATTTTTGAAGATGTAAAAAAGCAACATTAATTTTGCACTAGAGAGCTTTGAATTATGGCCATCATAATTACCCTTCCCCCACCAAACAAAAAACAAAAGCAAAGAACATACAAAAAAAACAACGCCTACCTCACAGCAGGTGATGGATGGAGCTCGTAACTGAGAGAAGGTTGTAATTTAGACGCTCATTTCAGACAATGCACATTTCCATTACGCCACAGGACATAAAATCCTTCCCATAGCTGTCAAAGAAGCCTTTTCCAGACGAATCTCCACTCAGGCTTTCTCGGCAAGACCAACGTTTAAATAATGCGCTTAATGAGACACTGTGTCAAAGTATTAATGCACATCCAAGTGTTACATCTAGTGTGTGAAATACCTGGTGGAGATCCAGGGGTCCCCATGACGGTCACCCAGGATGGGAAACAGGGGTGGTTTGTTGAAAGGTTAAAAATAGTGGAATAGTAGATTCATGAGAAGAGTTAAAACTGAAGGACGGATGAAAACAGGCTGCAATGTGCAAGAAAGCCGGAAAAATTGGGAGGACTGATGAGTCTGGATCTACCTGTTGGCTACAAGATAGACGCAAGCCAAGAGAATCATCTAGACACACATGCACACACCTCCAGGGCTTTATAAAGTTCACTAAAACATCTAAACAACCACACAATTCCAAGTGTTTTCACTCGAGTTCAACTTTCAACTTATTTACACGCTGCATTTTCTTTAGTTCAACCTTCAGCAATTAGCCCCACCCCCCACAGCGCTCTAGCCCCTCCCCTGAAGTTATAGGGTTGTGGTGATCTAGTGGTAGGATACTGCCTATTGAACAAGAGGTCGCAGGTTCGAATCCCACCTTCAGCGCTACCACCACTGGGTTCCTGAGGAAACCCTCAACATCAAGTTGCTCCAGGGGGGATTGTCCCTGTAGTCAGGACCTGGAAGTTCTGGATAAGAGTGTCTGCTCAACGCCGTAAAGAGTGTTTCAGCCAAGCCTACTCATGAGACACAACAGACAGCCAATCAGAACGGAGCTGCATATGATGCCCCAACATGAGTCTCCCTCCTACATCCATACACTGGCCCATTCCTCTTCTCGGAGATGCTGGCATACCTGCAGTGCAGAGCAGAATGTGAAAAAAGGTCATCCAGAAAATATCATCTCATAAACAAACAGCTCCAGCACATTACCTCATGGGTCGAGAAAGGAAAAAAAACGAGGGAGGAAAAGTTGGCGCGCTGAATTCCAAACCATTGTTTACACGCCTTGCACACGACCCAGATTCCAGCACTAAAACCGGCAAGGCCATTTACTCAGAGTAATTTGGTTTCCCAGCACAAGCAAGACTCCAGCAGGGCTATCATGGAAAGACAGATCGCTTGTGCAGGTGGAGAGAGAGCAGACTGCAGTGGGCTAATAAAAAAAAGCACTCTGCATACAGGCCGTACCTGCGGCTTCACAATCGCGCTGCAGCTTCGTCGTTTACCATTAGCTGCAGATTGGCTGTGATTAATACGGAGGGAAAAAAGCAAATGGCCGGATCTGGGAAGGGACACTAAAGATGTAAGATGTCCCAAAGACATGTTTAGGAGCTCTGAAGGATTTGATCTGCTGTCTGAGCCAGCGGCCAGCAAAGAAATCGCACATGCTGAACACCCGCCATCTCCATTTTCTAATAAAGAAGGAGAGTTCCAGGTCAGCTGGCCACCTTGAAGTTAATTGGCTTTATTGATTCTGCTAGAAACAAATGTCTGCTGAGGGGTACGTGTGCACGGGTTTGGCCACAGAACGTTTTATTCTTTCGTCACAATTGATAACCTTTTAAAAGGATGTTGAAGTTGACCCAGCATGCTGCTGTTGACGAGCCCCCTGGGAAAGCAGCCTACAAATCAAAAGAGGATACGCCATATGCTATTGTGGGCACAAAGAGGGCCGTGATGGTGTCTGTCACAATTGGCAAGTGTTCGCCGAAACCGCTGAAAGGTTTCAATAAACACCAGATGGGGTAATGTTCTAGACCTTGTTTTCCCGGAATAAGCGTCTCATATAGTTCCGTAATGAGCGCAGTGACAAGGCTAGGAAATGCTTTATTGAGTTGACATGATTTATACCAACCACAAAACAGCTGGTAATGATGCATAGTCCACCTCCTGATTGGTGGACACTTAATCCCTTCCCAATCAATATCTCATGTCTACCTGGGACTGGGAATGGGCCTCGTATGCCTTCCCCACCCTTTGGGATGCCATAAACACTATCAATAACATATTACCACCCGTATCTATATCCTCTAGCCCTGCTAGGGTGTTGAAAGATGGTGTCGGGAGAGCATATGATATCGGATACTAATGGTTGCTGTGTTTCAAGGCTTTTGTAGCTGTAAAGGTCACTGGAAAGACTTGAGGAAAAGTGCCTTGGCGCAATTAGCATGGCACATTCTTCAGTGTTACTTCCAGTCATTGAAAAGCCACGCCCACACCTCTCCAGCCACTGTCCAGGATGACAAATCAGTGGGCAGGCATCCTTAAATAAACATACGAAATGCTCATCGATGGAAGCAACTACACCATCCACAATCCTGTCCGTTCCAGCCTGCCCCCCATTGCTCATCCACGGGGCGGGCACCCTTTCCCGGTGTCCGAGGTGTTGTGTTTGCAGGCCTTGCAGAGGAAGGACTCCATCTCTCCTCCTGCTCGAGTGTCGCTCTGTGGAAAAGCGCCACTAAGTGCCCCGAAGCCCCGAATCATATTTCCTCCACCCGCCAGATTATGAATGATAGGGAAACTCTTTTTACATTCATTACCGAGGCTCCTATGAATAATTCATTTGCTCAAATTACAGCGTCTGAAAATGTTCAACCGTGTTGTATCTGGCCCCTTCTAGATGTGCTGCATGATGTATTCGCCAGTCACCCATCCCTTTGCAGGATCCAGAAACGTGGAGAATTTTACAGGCCGAGAGCAATAGGGGGAGATCGTGAAACAGCAGATCATGTGGATAACGTCCAGATTAGGAAGAAACGTTTGGCTTTTTTGTTTTGTTTTGCTATTTTTTACTGGGGGAGGATCACTCCCCAGCGTGATATGCTATCAGATTGCATTATCTGCTCCTAGTTTAAGAGTAATTCAAGGTGATAGCAGAATGCACAGCAAATAATGAATCGCCTCAGGTCAAGTATCAACTCCTGTGAGGATGAATGTAGGAGAACAGGAGCCTGTGTGGGTAAGAGGATGTATGTATGTGTGTAGGACTGTGGAGGCAAATCATAAAGTGCTGAGGCTGTAACTCAGTGCTGTGTAATATCATCAGAGCTTCTGTCAACACAGTCCAGCCTCTTGTGGGGGACGGGGGGCTGTCACTCAGCTGAATAATGCCCCAGACAGCGCTGGTATTTCACCAAGTCCATCAGCCAACCTGGGTCACAGAGAAACTAATTCTTTTAAAGGTTAGCCCCGTTCCCCCCTCAAGTGCTTTTGACGTCCAGCAGAAGGGAAAGGGTCGGTGTCAGCAAGATTAGTCTCCCCCGTGTCACCAAGAGGGAGGACAATGACAAAGTTCAGGCTTTTAGAAGAAGAATTGTCAAACACGTTGAAGCAAAGACACTGCGCAAAGTTCGATAAGCGACAAAAAGGACGGCGCAGCTCAGCCACGGCACTGGGTTCTAATAGGCATTAGGTTATGGAGTATTGATTCCCTGGTCCATGACATTTCAGAGGCAGCACGGAGAACATGTTCACCCGCAGATTAATCAGGAGGTTATTGACGTCCTGTGGTGTAACTGGAGAAAGGGTCCTCTGGAACAGATGGCTGATGAAAACTGTCTCAATGACAGAACATCTCCCACGATCGAGGAAGGCTTTCCAGGACCTTTTTAACTCTTACCTGGTGGTTGGTTGGTCATTAAGCTTGTTAAGATGTCAATACAGAGCCATAACATGACCAATGATCCTAGAATCCACCTTCAACAATCTTTTACCCGCAAGCAAGTCCAACTTTTCAGTTTAGTTCTATTGTTTATTCTTGGGCAATTTTTAATGGGACAATAAACCAGATTAATCATGGCGCTCAACCCAAGGGCATAACCATTGGGATGAGAAGGTCTTCTTTGGAGGGTTGATGGTTCTGGCAGATTAATGACGGTTCTCATAGAAATAAATAAAAATATAATCATCAATCACGGGGCAGTGATGGCCTAGTGATGGGACAAGAACCCATGATTAGAAGGTTGCTGGTTTGGGTTCCCAGACCAGTAGGTTACCCTGAAGTAACCTTGGGTCCCAGTCACTGCTCTGTGGGCTGTGCGAGGTTCAGCTGCAAGGATACGCAAAAACCGTCACCCCACCCCGGCCAATCACATCCCACGGGGGTATTGTTCGGTTGCATAATCAAACCCAAACTTCCTCTTCGTCCCTGCTCTTGTCCTCCTTCCTGGCAGATCCATCTTCAACATCCTTCTCATGATATAATCCTCATCTCTCCTCTGGACACGTCCAAACTAATGTTCAAACTAACCATCCAACCTGAGCTGTCCCTCTAATACACTCATTTCTAATCCTGTCCATCCTCGTCACACCCAACGAACATCTCAGCATCTTTAACTCCGACACCTCCAGCTCCGCCTCCTGTCTTTTCATCAGCACCACCGTCTCCAACCTGTATAGCATAGCTGGTCTCACTACCATCCTGCAAACCTTCCCTTTCACTCTAGCTGTTACCCGTCTGTCACAAAACACTCCGTCACTCTTCTCCACCCATTCCAGCCTGCCTGCACTCTCTTCTTCACCTCTCTTCCACACTCGCCGACACCCTGGACTGAATGTTTTCCATTGTGCCTCGTTAACGTTTCTCGTCAACATTAAAAATGATTAGTAAATATCAATGTTGGCTAAAATGAAACATCATGATGTTTCAGCTTTTATTCCTCAGCTTCATTGAAATGGAACTAACATGTCAACAAGGCTCCAGCCATTTTCTGAGCCTCTTATCCTGAAAAACACTGGGCAGTTCAGCTTTCATACCTGGAGGAGCACCTGACATGCAGGTTTTTGGACTGGGAGTTAAAATGCTCCACACTGACAGGACCCCAGGAGGTCTTTGTCCAGAACCTTCCTGCTTTGGAGAAACGCAAACCTGCCACCTCCGTCAACGAACTCTTTGCTAAAACAGGATGACTTCACGTCTCCAAGAAAATGCACATTTGGAGCTTTTCGACATTTCATAGCCTGAAAGCAACCAACAGACCATTTGACCAAAACTCTGAACGTTGCTCATTGAATCTGACAGAACAGCAGAAAAAATCTGTTACTTTTTGTGCAAACTGAGTTAAGATCTGTTGTCCTGTTGTGGCTTCTGTGGGTGGCATCCTTTTTCTCCTGTTCTGAGGTCAGACGCCTGATAGTCGATGTTTCAGCCTCGCCCGCGGGGTGAAGGTCAAGGCTCGGCCGGCCCGTGCTCATGGCCCTGGCGCCACTTCAGCTCAGCAGCCAGTAGTTTTGCTGGGTGTTATTGAGGTCTTTTAAAGGATGAACAGTCACGGCAGCGGTGTGAGCGATAAGTCACTGTGACTGCAGCGGGAAATGGAAATTGCATGACTGGAGGTGACACAGGACAGTCCACTTCTTCGCATTCTGTTACAAATGTAAATTTTTTTTAAATATTTCAATTTTTCTTGATGCCGCTTGTCCTAATTAGGGACAGTCTATCCCGGTTCTCAAAGGCGAAAGGCAGGGACACACCCTGGACAGGCCGCCTGTTCATCACAGGTTGGAAACACACACACACACACACACACACACACACACACACACCCTGAGAGACAATTAAGCATCTCCAGTTCACCTGACGAGCAATGTGGGGCAGCAGAGGTCTAGTGTTGAGGGACTAGGCCCCAGGATCAGAAGATAGTGGGTTTGAATCCAGTAGGTTTCCCTGAGGTACCCTTGAGCAAGGTACCATCCCCGTCACTGCTCCCCAGCCACTTTCAATAGCTGCTGCACGGTGTGTGCGGGGGGAAAGCGGAGGTTTAATTTCATTGTGTCTCACTGTGTGCTGTGCTGTGTTTCACAATGACAAATTTATCACTATCACTCCACACAGAAAGGACCTGGACCGTCCCACCTGGGAATCAAACCCAGGACAGGTTGTAGAGACTGCCATGCACAAATGGATAAAACGACAAGATGTTTTAGATGCCTTTACCGGTCAGAACTGAATAAAAGTTCATATCACTTTGGCAAAGCAATATTTTTTGTCATAATTTATAAGAAAATGACTATAATTCTCAGCAGAAGGGGATTTTTAACCCTGAGCCTGTGACTCAACCAAAATTATATCTTAAGTGCTGATCTTTTCCCAGGCCAGGGCTCTTATCTGGCCACAATGAAGTGGACTCTCCCTTATAGACAGCTTAACTTTTAACTGATGGATCCTGAGAGCACCAGGAATTGCTCTCACGATGGATGAGAGCTGTCGTGATGGCTTAAGCTGAGGTGAGGTGAGGTAAGGTGAGGTCTACACAGGCTGTCCCGCTGAAACAGGGACGCCAGACTTCAGTCCCGGAGTGCCGCAGAACTGCAGAGCATGGCATTTTCTTTGATTTAACACATCCAGTTAATCTGGCCAGCTAATTAGCAAGGCTTCCTCAAGCTGAATTGAGTGTTAGTGTGAAGTCAGTGCCAAACTCTGCAGTATTGCCCTTCGGTATCTGAGTTTAAAACTTCTTCTACACGACACAGCAGTGAAGAAAACCCAAATATGAAAGCGGGAAGAAGTTCAAGGTGCGAAAAAGGGGTCTATGCACAAACAAGCTGTTTGCCTTCCAATGAGAGAGCGCATTGCAATTTATGTTGTTTTGCAGATGATCCTCTCCAGTGTAGCTCTGTTCCCTAATTACACAGACAGACCCTGCAACAGCTAAGGGTCCTGCTCAGGAAGTGATAGTGAGTATTTGTCATTGTGAAGACACCACACAAAGAAACGCATCTCTGCATTTAACCCACACACACCGTCCAACAGGGGGCAGCCATATATGCAGCAGGGGCCTAGTGTTTAGGGACTAGTCCCCAGGATCAAAAAAGTCTTGGGTTCGAGAGCAGTAGGTTGGCCTGAGGTGAAAGTGAAAGTGACTGCCTTTGTCATTGTGAAACGCAGCACAGCACAACGAAATTCAACCTCTGCGTTTCACCCACACACACGTGCAGCAGGGGGCAGCAGACAGTTCTATTGAGTGATGGGGGAGAGGGAGGACCGCCCTACACACCCAGAGAGAAAGGAGTTATACTGAGTGATGGGGGAGAGGGAGGACCGCCCCGCCCTACACACCCAGAGAGAGAAGACAGTTCTAGTGAGTGATGGGGGAGAGGGAGGACCACCCTACACACTCAGAGAGAGAGAGGACAGTTATACTGAGTGATGGGGGAGAGGGAGGACCACCCTACCAATCTGAGAAGAGGGAAGTCATTTGTGTTCTACCAAACTCCAAGACACCAAGGATCTTTAAATATTGGGTTTCATGCTTAGACAGTTGTCCCACTGGAGAGTTCAAAAATAATCTTCCAATAAAGCAATTGTTTTGGTAGCAATTGCCATCTGAAAAAATGGTTCTTGTAGTTGATACAATGACCAAAACATTTCCAAAAATTACAATAAAAACCAAAAAGGATAAATGTCCATTTAAAACCCTGTAATTCTGACTCAGGATAAGGGTCCATCCATCCATCCATTTTTTGCCGCTTGTCCCAAGCGGGGTTGCGGGGGGGTGCTGGAGTCCATCCCAGCTCACACAGGGCGAAGGACGGGGGACACACCCTGGACAGGTCACCAACCCATCGCAGGGAGGATAAGGGTCTTCAGATAATATTAAAAAAACTAAAAAGCACAAAAATTAGCAGAGCCTGGGGCAGCAGTGGCCTAGTGTTTAAGGATGAGGCCCCAAGATCAGAAGATCATCCTGACCAGTAGGTTGCCCTGAGGTACCCTTAAGCAAGGTACTGTTCCTCCACTGCTCCCTGGGCACTTTAAATAGCTGCCCCCTACTTGACGGTGTTTAAGGGTAAAACACAGAGGATGCATTTTGCAGTGTGTCGCTGTGTGCTGTGTTTCACAAATAGTCCAAAATATAAATAAATAAAATAAATATAGATGAAAAAAAGTCGTCCTGCCCTGGAAGAACCTTTAAGGAGACAGCTCCAGGACCAGATGTAAAAAACCTTGTTTACTCTCAAATAAAGGATTCTCAGGATGTTGGATACAATTTGCAGGCATCAGAGCTGCTAACAATATTCCCGGTACTTCTGATAGAGGTGGGATTTCTGAAGATGCAATGTGGCGCAGGCAGGCCTGACAGTGTTGCTGTGTAAATTGGGCAGGGGATGCAAATTGGGCAGCGACACCCTCAACACAGAGGAGAACTGAGGAGCGCAGAGGAGCAGGGCCCAAAACGTCTTCCACCTTCAAAAACAGGTGAAGAATCAGGCTTGAAAATGCAGAATCTCACACAAAACAAGTTTATGTAGCACCTTTTACAAACCCCAACGATGCCGTTTCTGATCAGGTAACATTTCAGGAGCATTCTTCTCTGCTTCCACAAACGGCCCAAAGCCAACACAAGGGCTAGGATGGATAAGAAGCTCACTCACTCACACTCATTTTCTGAGTCGCTTGTCATGATTAGGTTCATTGATGGAACATATCCCAGCTCTCACAGGGCAAAAGGCGGGGGTACACTTTGGACAGGACACCAGTCCATCACAGGGTAGACACACAGACACACTCCCTCTCACAAACACACACACACACACACACACACACACACACAAACTTAGGAGACAATTTAGCATCTCCAATCCACCTGATGATTTTCTTTGTCTTTGGATGTTGGGAGGAAGGATGTTTGTTCCCAGAGAAAGAACCAGGGATTTCCACTCCACAGTGAAAGGACCCGGGCCGTCCCACCTGGGAATCCAAATACACGCTACTATATTTTGAAAAAAAAATTGAGAATAGTTCGTTTAGCTGACACGTTCAACCAAGTGAACGTGAGAATCTTCATAGTAGCGAAAAACAATGCCTTATATGGAAATTTAAGTGTATCACAAAGCTCACAATGAGCTTTCTTTAGTGATCCTGCACTGTGTTAAATTATCGTTAAAATGTCTTTTTAAAAAAAAACATTATTTAAAGCTGTCAAACAGGATGAATTTTTTTAATTTATTAATTCATATTTTATAAGGAATTTATATTTTAATTGAGCAAATTCAAATGTTCAGAATTTTTGATCGCTTTAATAGATAAGTAGTTTAATATCCATATAATGTAATTTGCTGTAATAAAAGTGAAAGTGAAAGTGACAACCCTCGTCATTGCGAGGTCACAGCACAGCACACAGTGAACCACAACGAAATTGGACCGCTGCATTTAACCCATACAAACACCGTGCAGCAGTGGGCAGCTATTGAAAGCGCCCGAGGAGCAGTGACAGGGACGATACCTTGCTCAAGGCTACCTCAGGGCAGCCTGTGGATCAGGGATTCGAAACCATGACCTTCCAATCCTGGGACCTCATCCCTAACCACTGGTGGTCTAGCGTTTAGGGATGAGGTCCCAGGATTGGAAGGTCATGGTTTCGAATCCCTGATCCGCAGGTTCCCCTGGGGTTCCCTTGATCAAGGAACTGTCCCCATCCCTGCTCCCCGGGTGCAGGATATGTCTGCCCCCAGCTGGACAGTGTGTGTTAAATACAGAGGATGTGTTCGGTTGCGGTTCACTGTTTGCTGTGTTTCACAATCACAAACCGTCACTTTCACTTTCAATAACCGACTCACGCTGCTAAGGGAGCAGTTGTCCTGAAGACTCTCCCAGGCTGTGCAGTCTTGGCTGAACAGTTCCTTTAAACTCGAAACGTCTCTCCAATTCAAAAGGCCCTCGCTAGTAAAATGGAAATGAACTCAACGCTGAAGCTCTCTCCAGAATTATCTGCAGACCGATAGGGCATGTGCTCCACACTCCAGTCAACAGGCTGTTACAATTCGCTGAGGTCAGGAGCTGCACGATTAGAAGTTTCGAGAGGGTTTTTTTTTTTTTTTTCGTAACGGGGAGAAAAAAGAGCCCAACGATCTGATATTTCTGAAGGTCAAGAGCGAAACATCCTCTCGACTCCTCCTCATGCATAAAATAACAATGGAACACCATTTAGCAGCTGTCGCCGGAGCGAAATGGGCTTCTGGGTCGCTGAAATCACAGCGGGAGAGTGGTTTCAAATATTTAAACAAATACTAGGGCCAATATTTATCAGCCATGTATCTGAGGGGATTAATGTGAGAGTGTGTGTGTGTTTTTTCCAAAGGTCTCAATTAGCACCGGTTTCAAACCCCGGCAATCAGCGAGAGCAGGAACACAGCACCCCAGAGGAATGTAGCCATTAACACCCACTTTTCCAATCTCTTCTGGAGCAGGGAATCATGCTGGTGTATCTGCCCTCGCTTGACAAAAATCGATTTTAACCAAATGGCCGTCACAGTGCAACACTTAAAGCGAGTGACTGGACACAAGTCCCTTTTGATCAGGTTTTATGGGCCAACCGCATAAAAGTCCGGCAGACACGAGCGTCTAAAGTCTGCCGAGCGTGAAGCCTTCAGATTCAGACTGTGTGGGATATTGAATAACCATAAGGCTGCAGGATCAAATCCCTTCATTGCACTCTGGATGAAACCAAGCAGCAGGTCTAATATTGAATAATTGACCTCCTAAATTGTGATGGAGGCCTCTCGTCTCTCACCACGTCCATAAACCTCCTCTCTGGTCTTCCTCTTCTGCTCTTTCCTGGCAGCTCCATCTTCAACATCCTCCTCCTGATATTCTCCTCGTCTCTCCTCTGCACATGTCCAAACCAACGCAACCTTGCTTCTCTAACTTTGTCTCCAAGATGTCCAACCTGACCTGTCTCTCTAATATACTCATTTCTAATCCTGCCCATCCTCGTCACACCCAACGAACATCTCAGCATCTCCAACCCATACGCCATAGCTGGTCTCACTACCGTCCTATAAACCTTCCCATTTACTCTTGCTGGAATCCGTCTGCCACAAATCACTCCAGCCACTCTTCTCCGCCCATTCCAACCTGCCTGCACTCTCTTCTTCTCCTCTCTTCCACACCCGCCGCTACTCGCCGTTAGTGCTGATCCCGAGTATTTAAACTCCTCCACCTTCACCACCTCTACTCCCTCCTTCCACTCCACTTTCCTCCCTTTCATTCACACTCACATATTCTGTCTTTGCCCTACTCACTTTCATTCCTCTCCTCTCTAGAGCAGATCTCCGTCTCTCCAGGTTCTCCTCAAACTCTCATTGCAGATCACAATGCTTGGTTATAGATCCATAGTCAAGTATCCTACCACTAGACCACCCCCACCCCATCATCATCACAATGTCATCATCGTCCACGGAGACTCCTGTCTAACCTTGTCCGTCAACCTGTCCATTATTTTTGCAAACAAGATTGGGCTCAACGCTTATCCTTGATGTAATACAACCTCTACTTTAAATGCATCCGTCACTCCTATTAAAACTCCAAAAAAAAAAAAAAAAAAAATCATTTTTATGCCTTTTTTGTTGATCCATCATTGTTGACACAGTCTAAAGAACAAAGATTTATATACCTAAACAAAATAAATAAATAAAATAAAGTTTTGTACTCGTTTTACTTTTCAAAGCAGGCTTATTTCATCAGGATGTTCATACAAACTATGATTTTTGTTTTTATGAGTTCTTATGTTTCCCCTCCACACAGACGCGCCCTCAGGTTATCAGAGTGTGACTGACATGTGAAGCAGCGCTGAATACTGATGAGCTCCTATCCGACTGTACCATCTCTCCTCCCTGAACTTCATTATGTGACCAAACATGCGACTGAGGACGTTCATTTGCTGCAGTTTGACCAATTCATGATTAAAATGAGTGAACGGCGCAGCGCAGAGCAGGCCCGAGGCTTAATATTAGCCAGGCAAAGGCTGTTGTCTTGCAATATCTGACCTTATGCTTGACAGCAGTCCTGACAAGGGAGGACAAATATAGGCCGCCTCGTGACTGCGGGGTGGGCTTGCCAAAATTAAAAGAGTTTGCAGCAACGAAATCTTTGGCCAACATGAGAAATTTAGTAGAGGGAGGAAAAAATTTTTTACAGCATTATGCAAAAGTTCTGACACCCCTACAGTCAAATGACATGTTTCATTGATTGGCTATGTAAAAATAAGGTCACTCTATAGAGTAGACGTTTCTCTGCGGAGAAGACTGAAAAGAGTTCAGTCGAGAGTTGCTGATTGCATACAGACCTCATGTGTGGACACTGGATAAGTCTCAGTCATGCCAGTCCTACTTTCTTCTTCTTTAAGCCTTTGAGCCGCCCTGCCAAACTCCAGAACAGCCTCTACTCCTCTTCATCCCCACTAACTCCCATAACTTCGACCTCCTCTGCAGCAATTAAGGCGAGGTTTACCATAAAGCAGGGCTCAGACCTCGTCTGGGCCGCTGGCAGTGGCCGATCGTACCGGCTTTGGGATTTCTCGATCCTTCTCCGTTCTGATCTGGTTTTACCCCCCTTATAAGAACACCTCGCTAATTGCAGTGGTGCCCAAGCGCTGGAGCACTTCAGCTGGAGTCCTCGGGCCTCATTTGCACCCTTTCTCCTGCTCCGACACCACGGCACACGGCACGTCCCTCCGGAGAGCCTTAACACGAGCGAGTGCCATTTTAACTGAGCGCAATTTGCCAGTGGTGATCATTAACGGCAGACGAGATCTCTGACAACAGATGTCTGCCTGTAGGAAAAAAGGAGCCAGTCCTATTTATATTCAGGTTTCTGCTCGACATAGCTGGTCCTCAGAACAGTCACTCATTATTCATGAGTGCTTAGTTTGCTCAGGCATCACAGGGAGACCTTGCATGCAGCGCCGAACGTGAAGGTTTCAAAAATGAGTGAGGTGTTTTTCAGGGTTACAGTATACTTCTTTCACTTTCTCGGGTTGACATCCTCATTTACGATAGACTAAATATCTCTGAACGCTACAGTTTTGCCCAGAAGGGGGCGTCATGTCATTCCAAAGATGGTTCCAGAGCAATTGCATCCCTTTCAGAAGCTTTGTTTTTTTTTTAGGAGACTAAGCCTGCAAGGATCAAGCCAACAATCTTCTGGGATTACTGATCTCTGCATTCGTTGTTGCTGTTAGCATGGTTGTTGGCCAACATTAGCAATCACTGCCTTTAATTGAGTCTGTTCACCAATCAGGGGCGTTGTTTTGATCTTTGCCATGAGATGGACACTACTCTACTGCCTGTAGGTCTAAATTGTTAGAGCAACCCCAAATACTAGCCTAAATATAATATATAATGAGTAGGTTGCCCCAGTAGGTTACCCTGAGGTACCCTTGAGCAAGGTACCGTCCCTGTCACTGCTCCCCAGGTGCTTTCATAGCTGCCCCCTGCTGCATGGGTTAAATGCAGAGGTCCAATTTCGTTGTGGTTCACTGTGTGCTGTGCTGTGACCTCGCAATGACAAGAATAGTCACTTTCACTTCACTTTCCTACCTTTAGCTGTGTTTAGATTTTTTCATCCATCCATCAGTCTGTCTATCCATTCATCCATGCACCTTTCCATCCATTTGTTCACTAACCTGTACATCCGTCCATCCACCCATCTATCTATCTATACATCCAACCAACCATCTGTCCATCCACCCATCCATCCGTCCGTCCGTCCATCCATAAAATCCACCTGTCCATGCATCTATCAATCCATCCGTTATCTAAGCTGCTTATCAATGGTGGTGGTGATGGAGGATCTCAGTGTTAGGGCAAAAGGTGGGGGAACATACTGTAGAGGTCATAGGTCAAAGGTTAAAGTCACACCTTTAGCATCTCCAGTTCAACTGACACACGTCTTCAAACTGTGGGAGGAAACTGGGGCTCCTGGAGAGCAGACATGTACACTTAACACAGGCAGGGCCCTCAGCCACCTCGAACCCATTATCTCTTCTCTGCGAGGCAGCGGTACCACCACTGTGCCACTGAATACCAAAACAATGAACAAACATTTTCAATTATTCAGGCAGCCTTGAGGACATTATATTTTGTTTTGTAAAAGTTACTAAAATATAAGAAGAAGAGAGAAGAGTTGTCAGGGATTAGTGGGTGATTGAGTTGGGTGGGTGGTCTTCTAATTTGTATAGTACATTATTAGGAGATAAAGGCTTAAAAAGAGAAGCAGCAGATCAATTTCTTCCATAACGAATCTTTGAACTGATTGTTCTTTAAAAACTGTTCTTTAGGGAAGTGGTTCTCACACCTGTCCTCAGGGACCAGTTAGAGCACCTCTTTATCCTGGAGTCTCCATGTGCTGGATATTTCAGTGTTGACTCAGACTCCCACATCCTGAGCTGATTAGTTGGCCCAGGCATGTTGGGATCAGAGAAAAACAAGGAGGCAACAGAACCTGCATAATTAGAGAACCATGTATACTGTCTATGGATTCCTTCTACTGAACCATCGCTGAGGAATGGTATAAGGTTCTTTAATGACCTTTCTCGCCGCAAGGCTAAAGACTTTGTAGTAATGTGGTGTGAAGTTTGTGGGAACATAATGGAGTCTGGAGTTTAAATCTGTTGAGAAAAGCTGACAAGGGTTCCCAAACCACACTGAAAGAGAAAGTGACTATTTTGTCATTGTGAATGCACAGCGAACCACAACAAAATACATCATCGGTATTTAACACACACACACACCATCCAGCAGGGGGCAGACATATCCTGGAGCAGTAATGGGTTCAACATCAGCAGTAAACAAATCAGCTGATCTTCTGGAATCATCTGCACCTGATTCTTCACTGCTTCATGTCTTAAGTAAGTTTGTTCTGCTTGAAGGTTCAGACGTAGATCACTGTGTGGATTAACCAACACAGAACTATCAAACTGCTCAGGTACAGAGACTGGACTGAACATGAGAGACAACAACACTGTCCTTCAGGAAGATCTGGAGAACTGCTCAGGTACCGAGACTGGACTGAAAATGAGAGACAACAACTTTACGGGCTGCATGCAACAACCGGCTTTTCCACGACAGCTCTTTTAATCTAGAAGGTAATTGCTTGTAAAAGTTCTTTAGACCATTTTCAAGAGCACAAAAACAGTCAATTTGTGAGTAAAAGAGTACTTCCTCTCTGTGAGGGCTTCTCCAAGCAAAGGCGTTCAAGGTTACAAGAACATTTTCTGAATCTGACAGTCCTATTGATCTCTCCCTCCACAATAGAGTATTATTTCAACGGATCCTGCATTTCAACGTTCGGTCTCAAATGCCTGGGCTGGAGTCTCCTTATGAAACTGCAGTCTATATGATATGCTAACTGCTCATTTAGTGCCTGACTCTGTACGACGAACGTAACTCCAGCTTAAACCGAAGAAAGGCATTCGTCGTACGAACGCCGCTTCAGAGCCCGGAGTGCATTAAAGCACCGGCCGAAGACGTGGCACCCCCTGCAAGTCTCTGTTGCTTGGAGACCTGTTGGAAGTCAGATTAGTATGCAAAGCAGTGGAGAAGAGAATGGGGAGCACAGTGTCTTCTGCCTCAGAGAAACTGTAATGAACCTCGCCGTACCTTATCACCCTCACACAAATCAGGAATGATCACAGTACAGCTCCGTGAGCCGGCTAAATTGAACAGTGCGCTGGGAAAAATGGCGAGTGCGAGGAAGAGGAGGGGGGAAGTGATCAAGGCTAATAACACGGACGCTGAGGCTTCTATGACACATAAGGAAGCTTCAATTATAAGTTTCTGACAGCCGCAAAATTATACACGCGTCTTCTTTTACGGGCGTGGCTGTGGGCGAAGGAAAACCATTTCCTGTGAAGAAGGAATTGATGGAAGTGAGCTTTGTTTGTCTTGTAAAATCAGAAACATGGTCTTAAAAGCTGACGTCTAAAGAAAGGCTTCATTTGTGCCTGAGCAGGCGGGATCTGGCACCTGCACCTCCTTCACATTCAGCATAATCTGTAAATGATGGAAGGAAGGTGCCGAGAATAGAGCTACCACCTCAGAGCAAGATGGTCCTGGGTTTTATTCCCAAGCAGGGCGAATCCAGTGTTACAAGCTTCTGAAAGTGATATGATCACCCTCACAGGAAACCAAGCTAGCCATTTTGACCAGTATGATCTACCAGAACATGTTCCTCAGCTGGGGTCCATCACTAACACGAATACTTACATATTTACAGTATACTGTTCTAAAATGATATGAAGCATTTTAAAATACACCTTAAAAGTACTCTTCCTGTCCTCTACGTCTTCTTCTTTCACAACAACCCCATGCATGTCCTCTTTCACCACATCCATAAACCTTTTCTCCTCTTTCCAGGCAGCTCCATCCTCAGCCTCCTTCTCCTGATACACTCCTCGTCTCTCCTCTTGACATGTCCAGACCAAAGTAATCGCACTTTGTCTCCAAACTGCCAACCTGAGCTGTCCCTCAAACATATTCAATCTAATCCTGTCCATCCTTGTCCCACCAAATATCGCAAATATCAGCATCTTTACTTGTCTCCAGTCTGTCTTTTCATCAGCGCTGCCGTCTCCAACCCATATAACATAGCTGGTCTCACTACCATCCAGTAAACCTTTAATACACTCTTACATTTTAAATGCAGCACCAAAATGACCTAAAAACACACTTACCTTTTTAAATACACCAATAAAGCAGCACTTTGTTTTACGTTGCTATTGGTTACGATGCGCTCCATGGAGAACTATAGTCACTTCTCACTTTGTACTTTGAACATTGTTGCTGATGGCAATAAAGGAACCTTAAACTTTGACCTTGGGCTGAGAAAACAAGGCTGCATTTCTCGGCAGATTTTGAAGGAGAACTTAAAAATGGCACAGCCTAGTTCCTCTACTGTTCTTCAGCCCTTCACGAATGTTGTCCCTGAATTGAGACAGCTGATATATGCCGAGCCACTAAACTGTCGAAACCTGGTATGAAAACATAAAACCATAAATGGTCTTATAATGAAATAATTCCAATTACATGAACCTGCTCTGAAAACTGCTTTTTCATTCTTCTGTTTTCCGTATTTGGCCCACTCCCATTTCACATCCCTGTTTCTTTCCAAGTGCGAACTGAGCTTAAGATGTTCCCCTATGAAATGGGAGAACCTTGAAGAACCCAAAACATCATCAGAACTTGTTAAAAGTGTTAAAAAGGACTTGTTAAAAAACTTTAGTTTCATTTAAGGTGTCATATGTTAACAAAACTGCATGAAAATATGTCCAAATTCTGAATTTTCAGCATTAATGATGTAAGGATAATTCTCCAGCTGCATGTTCATTATTATTAGAGACTTACATTTAATGAAGAAAAGGTCCCGAATACACTAAATATAATTTTAAAATCTTTTGTAAAGGAGAAAAACACACATTTGAGATTTTCTACTAATTTTACAGTATCATTTGATTTCACAATATCAATATGAGCTCCGCCTCTTTATCTTTCTCCCAATCAAATCTGGGTTTCAATTTTTTGGTAGCAGTGGCCTAGTGTTCATGGAGAAGGGCATGGGTTCGAGTCCCAGCATCACCGTCCCTTCACACAAGGATGTCTCAGTCCACACTGTTCTCATTCTTGGTTCCCTGATGGTGGAGCTTATGAACACAATCAGAGCAGGATGTCTATCTATACCTTCAAGAAGCTAATCTGTTCTGAGAACAGCTCATCTCTGAACATCTCAAACCCCCCCAGCTCATAATGTCCACTTCTTAATCTCCAATTATCCTGCTTAGGTTTTACTTTTACAGAATAATTTGATATAATGTGAGATTTAATGCATGGAGCTCTTTCTGCACTTTCAAGTTCCTCACTTGAAAGTCGCTTTGGAGAAAAGTTCATGTAAATCCATTCTCTGAACTGCTCACCCTAACCTGGGTTGCAGGCCTGTCCCGGCACTCACTGGGCAAAAAGCCCAATGAAAGAAGTCCAAAGAAACCATCTTAATGTCTGTAGCATAGCTAGCTCCTCACCGTTTGGCTTTACTTCAAACTACATTGAATGGCCTGCACCGCACACAGTACCCGTAGCTTAGCATGGCTGACAGTTGCTGTGAACTAACGTATAGCTCCATTTCCTTTAATGCAGCGCCCTCCATGTTCTCATGTAGGGTGTAATGATGCGTCCTGATGGCAATCGTTCGGATCCAGTGGATTTCTTGTAAACATGCGATATCACCAGCAGACAAAGCCTGCGGAGCCTACCTGTGATATAACGACCTGCAGAACGGTACTGACAATCCGATTTACCCACTCATTCCAACAGAAACAAGGGCTGCAGAAGACCACGATTCAATTACTCCACTTAGGGACGCCGTCCATTACATTTTCCCATAGAAATCAATGCAACCTTCCAGTGTCTGATCCTCTTACACCTTGAGTTGATCCAGCAAGGCTGTCAAAGCATGTTTTTGCACGTTAATGCATTTAAATGTGGCAAAAGTGCACACAAGCAGAAGTACAATAGAAAAGTGAAAAGTACAGGAATGTACTGAGAGTGCAAAGTCAAAAGTACAGGAATGTACTGAGAGTGTAAAGTAAAAGTACAGGAATGTACTGAGAGTGTAAAGTAAAAGTACAGGAGTGTCCTGAGAGTGTAAAGTAAAAGTACAGGAATGTACTGAGAGTGTACAGTAAAAGTACAGGAGTGTACTGAGAGTGTAGAGTGAGACGTGTCTCCTCTGAAGGACGTCTGGAGCGTCTGTCTGTGCTGAAAGTGAACTGAATCTCACTCCATATTAATAGAATTAAAGACGATTAAAGCCTCGAACTTCAACTCCAATAAAAACAATCTACTGAAAATAATCCACATGAACTTCACCGCTTCACTTTCATCACCGTCTCTACTAGTTCTCCATCACGGACACACACTCCACACACCCTGAACTCCACCGTCCACTCTCCCTGTCCTCTCTCTCACTCTCCTTCACTCTGTCCTGCACCGATGGACACTCAGAGGGACGTCTCTTCTGTGTTTGTCTCCATTTAGTCTGAGACGGGTTTGGATGATGGGTGATGGAGGATAAAAATATTGGAGGAACAACTCCATTCAGACTAAAGCAAGGAGTCTGAAAATGGAAGGAAAGGAAAGAAAAGGAAAAAGTAATCAGGAAAAGAAGTAAGACACCCAAATACACTGAGCACTAGAGCTGTTTGTTTGTGGAAGCTTGTGCAAAGTGAAAATAAAACTTTCATGCGAGGAATCACTTTCTGTAAATATGAATAAACCCTGAAAGACCGTCCACTGGCAGATCTTTTTTGGGTGATTTACATACAGCATATTCTTCCTTCCTGCAGAATCCTGCAGTCAATTACCAGCGTCACTGAAAATAAAGCAACGGAAATAATAAAAGGGGGGTGGATACGAGGGGGGTGACACACTAGCCCAAGTCATATTTTATTCATTATGGTAGCTCTATGAAAAGGCGTCGTCCGAAAGGCGAAACACAGCTGTAACAATTATCATAGCTTCCTGTCGCCTGACGGATTCGGCAGCGCTATCCCAGCTTTCGCACAAAGGCCAATTAGTTTTCAAACTGGGCTCGCTGGGATGGAACAGCGCAGGATGCAGAACGTGGGGCTTCAGCATTTCTGCTTAAAAGGATGCCAATCACACGCCGCTGCCTGCAAGTGCGGCCTCAGCAACCAGCTACCTGCCCCTACTGCAGATGTGCTAATAGCGTATGCTAATCCCTCCACTCCACCACCCAGACTGGAGGAAGGAAATCGCACGTTATACCTGCTGAATTAAAGTGCCGTCAGGTGACAATTCTCTCAGTACGGTGAGAACACAATGGCCTTTACAGCCGATAACAGCTGATGACAGTCTGTGAGAGCGCGGAAATAAACAAGTCAGCGATATCATTAACGAGGAGGATTCACCATCGCTGACTCTGATGCTGGTGGTGCTGTGTGCAGCGCTGTCGCCTCACAGTGAGAAGGTCCTGGGTTCGATTCCCAGGCGGGACGGTCCCGGTCCTTTCAGGTTGTCCCCATGTCTTGGCGTGTTTCCTCCAGGAGCACCGGTTTCTTCCCACCATCTGAAGACCTGCACGTCAGGTGGGCTGGAGGTTAATTGTCCCCTGTGTGAGTGTGTTCGTCCTGCAGCAAACTGGGGACCTGTCCAGGGTGTTGCCCTGCTTTTTGCCCTACCTCATGCGACTCTAATTAGAACAAGCAGCTATGAAAATGATGAGCGTGAGTGAGGGAGTGACTTTGGCAGCACTACAGCTGATGTACCAGCTTGGAATTTTGAGGTGCTTCCGAATTTCATTCAGGGGGCCGTCCTGTTCCAAGTCTCAAGTAGGAAATTGGAAATGTTTTACCTTTTTAACTTTTTGGCACTTATGCACTAGCTGTTAGACATATATTTGCATACAAATTAACTATTTTGACGTAAACAGTGACACGGATTGTAAAATATGTTGCTAAGCTGGGCATTGTGGATGACAAACTGTGAGAGCAATAAAGAAAACCCCAAAAACAGCAACTGACTTTGGCAGCATTGTCCCATCTTGGAATTCTGAGGTTCTTTTGTAGAGCGACCTGCCTTCAGGGGACGGTCCTGTTCCAAGTAGTAAATGGGAAATGTTTTTTTCACAAAAAAAACCCTCGTAGAGTGAAAGTGATCATTTGTCCTTGCGAGCACACAGCACACGTTGAACCACAATCAAACTTTGCATTTAACCCGCACACACCGTCCAGCAGGGGGCAGACATATCCAGCGCCCAGCGATGGGGACGGCGCCATGCTCAAGGACCTCAGTGCAACATCTGGTCTGGGATTCATACTTTCCTGTCCTGAAGCCTAGTCCCTAAACAGCAGGGTAAACCAGTGAGGATAACGCTACGACGAAATTCCACTTACCGCTTACCATTCCCAACGATCGTGTTTCGGCACCTTTATTTTTAGGAGTATGAAATTCCCGGTTAAAAATAACGTGCAGACGAATGTATTTCTAATATAAATCAATGGCACTACTTTCATTGTGGCTCCTATAAAAGAAAATAAGATTGCGAGAGGCTGTTTCAGGTTGCCAGGAGGTCTCGTAGCCCCAGGTGCGGCAGTCGGCTCGTTTGGGCTGTAAGTTCTGACCTTTTTGCAGCAGCCGAACCACAAAATGACAGACATAAATAATCAGACAGGGAGAGGCAGAGCCCTGCGAGCTCCAAATGATAAAGAAAGAGAGAGAGAGAGAGAGAGAGAGAGAGAGAGAGACTCCCAGGCCAAAGTAAAATAGATAAACAGCTACACACCATGATCAGGATTTCAGAAGTCAATCTTGTGGCCGGCTCCCGCCGAGCAACAAATCACTTTGATAACTTTGGCTGGCTGCTCTCTCTCCATTTGCTGATTTCTCGATTTAACAGCGGTACAACGTGAAAAAGAGAACGAAACACTGTAGCCTTTTCATGGAAACCAGCCTGATAAAAAACAGGGGGATACCTGGGAGGGAATATTACATTTCTGGAAATCTGTATTGGGCATAAAGGAGAAAAACACACCTACATTATGTGCCCTGATCTTCTCCTACATCATTTCCTTCATCCCTCAGGTTTTTTGGCTGTTGTTTCCATCAGCGTTTATTTCTTAAAGACCTCAGAATTAGAATTTGCAGTATAGTGAAAGTGAAAGTGACTAGCACCGTCATTGTGAAACGCAGCACGGCACAACGCAAGGAAATTCAACCTCTGCGTTTCGGCCACACACACGTGCAGCAGGGGGCAGCTATTGAAAGCGCCCGAGGAGCAGTGATGGGGATGGTACCCTGCTCAAGGGAATCTCAGGGAAACCTACTCGTCTGGGATTCAAACCCATGACCTTCCCATCCCGAGGCCTAGTCATTAACCACTAGCCCCACGACTGCCCCCGTTTTAATCAATGTGGAAAATAAATGTCAAACTGATTTCAATTTTGATCAAAATAAATCAGAGATTAGATTTTTGTCCCACAAACATTACAAAAAAGCTACAGTTAATAATTCTGCACAGTATATTGCCAGGCTCTTTGAAGGAGAAGTCAGAAGCACTGAAAATCCCATATATGGCATTGTTTTATGTCACCATGGAGATTTGCAGGGTGCACATTTGTGGCACGGATTGGAGCCGGAGGTCCTTTTTGGGTTAATTTGATATTGATATGAGTGTGAGAAATCCATAATACGAAAGAAAGAAGGAAAAATCAATGTGAGATGAAAGAAATCAGCAGCGGTGTTAGCGGCAGATGAATTGTTTACACCCCGACATCACTTCTTTTGGAGGAATTTTTATATTCTCTTTTAACCGTGCACTCTTCACTGAATAAAACTTTAGGGATTTCAGAAAACGATGCCTCACCCGGGCTTGTTCTCTCCGTCTGCTTCTTTCTTTGAAGACAGGATGGCCAAGTGTGTGTGTGTGTGTGTGTGTGTGTGGGTGCGTTATTTGATTTGATTAGTATCGAGCCGTCTTTGAACTCCAGTTGCAATTTCTAAACTGCAATACCTCTCCGACTCTCTGGAGGACCCGTCCCAGCCCCAGAGTGAACAACAACCCCAACTGTGTCGACACACATACAGCATGTTCACACCCGGGCTGAGCTTTACATCAGCTTTAAAACACGTTCCCTGAACACATTTACGTGCCTTTATGTTCCCGAACACTCTCAAACCAGGGGGACGGGGGTCCAGTCCCAACACCCAAACACCGGTCCGCCACAGGTCCCACACTCAGACTAAAGGAACATCTCTGTTCATCTAGGAACCACAGAAATGTTCCCTCGAAGGTACAACACGGTCCAAATTTATACCTTAAATATGTTTGTCCCGGGAGAAAGGGGGCAGATTTGCCGGGACAGGCCGTGCAGAGTCAGCGCAGTCTAAAAAAAAGGACTGCAGAGGAAAGTGGCAAAAGAATCCCGACACTACTGTACTATACATTTATACTTCGCTTAGATTCTCTTCATCCCGTAGAGATTAAATCCCTACAGATTACGCACATTCTTTCAGCCATCGCTGTAGATGAGAAAGGGCAGATCTGTACCTTTTCATGAGCTGATGGGTGGAACAGTAAGAGAGACAGGCTGGAGTCGGGACAGGGCGAACAGGGGCTAGAAAACGATGACTGCAGTGAAACGTGGCAAAATGACGGTGTGTGTGGGTTAAAAGCAGAGGCTGCATTTCATTGTGGTTCACTGTATGCTGTGTTTCACAATGGCAAATAGTCACTTTCACTTTCACTCTCTCATACCTAAATCACTGATGTCGACCATCAGACCTTCAATTGCACAGGCTTTGTCAAAAAAATACTTTAATGGTCCTGTTCACCTGAATGGTTGATTCGGTGAACCAATCAGAGGCTCTGTTTTGTGTTCCTGTTTTGAGTCGTGTTAGTGTAGTGTGTAGTTGTGTGAAAGTGACAGTGAAAGTGACTGTTCTCGTCATTGTGAAACACGGCACAGCACACAGTGAACCACAACGAAATTACACCTCTGCATTTTACCCACCCGCACACACACACACACACACTCAACAGGGGGCAGCTATTTAAAACACCCGGGGAGCAGTGATGGGGACGGTACCAATGATCTTCTGAAAACAATCATCCCTAAACACTAGGCCACCGTTGCCTATGTAGTGTGTGAGTTGTGTAGTGTGCAGTGTGTAGTTGTGTTGGTGTAGTGTGTAGTTGTGTAGTGTTTAGTTGTGCAGTGTGTAGTTGTTTTGGTGTAGTGTGTGTTGTGTAGTGTGTAGTATGTGTAGTGTGTAGTTGTGTGGTGTGCAGTTGTGTAGTCTGTATTGTGTAGTTGTTTAGTGTGTAGTTGTGTTGGTGTAGTTGTGTAGTGTGCAGTGTGTAGTTGTTTAGTGTGTAATTGTGTTAGTGTAGTTGTGTAGTGTGCAGTGTGTAGTTGTGTAGTGTGCAGTGTGTAGTTGTGTTGGTGTAGCTGTGTAGTTGTGTAGTGTGCCGCGTGTAGTTGTGTAGTGTGCAGTGTGTAATGTGTAGTTGTGTAGTGTGTAGTGTGCAGCATGTAGTTGTGTAGTGTGCAGTGCGTAATGTGTAGTTGTGTGGTGTGTAGTGAGTAGTTGTGTGGTGTGTAGTTGTGTAGTGTGTAGTTGTGCAGTGGGTAGTTGTGTAGTGTGCAGTGTGTAGTTGTGTAGTGTGTAGTTGTATAATGTGTAGTGTGTAGTTGTGTAGTTGTGTAATGTGCAGTGTGTAGTTGTGTAGTTGTGTAATGTGCAGTGTGTAGTTGTGTAGTTGTGTAATGTGCAGTGTGTAGTTGTGTAGTGTGTAGTTGTGTAATGTGCAGTGTGTAGTTGTGCAGTGTGTAGTTGTGTAATGTGCAGTGTGTAGTTGTGCAGTGTGTAGTTGTGTAATGTGCAGTGTGTAGTTGTGTGAGTGTAAGTGTGAGTGTCCATAGTTCTATGTCTGTTACTTTCTCCTGATCCCCTGTAGGTTGTGCTTTAACTCTGGACTATTTCCAGATTAATGAAAAAGGTTCTGATGATGATTTCGGGGTTAATCTGAAGTTACTGTGAGCTTTTATATTTCAGGGTGTGAGGAGATAAGAGTTCTTACCACAGAGAACCCCAGGGCTGTCACACATCTCTGCCTGGCAAAAGTGATGTGTGAACATGCCAACATGTGCCATCTTGCTCTGCTGCCGCTGTGGCTTTGAGTGTGATGCTTAACCTCCTGCTCGACCCTGTGTATCCGTCCGTGAACTCGGAGCTGGAGGAAGCCAAAAAGATAAACTCTAGCGAGCCCGGCGAGTCTAAAAATAAAGAAATAAGCGAAGGATATGAAATCTGAAATCCGACCGCTTTCTGATGTTGCGTTTGGCCGAACTGGCGCAGTGGCGCCGCAAAGCTCGAACTCACAAACCAAAAATCTGCAGAGACGTGTGTAGAGAAGCGTCGTATCGTTCCAAAGGACATCTTCTAAACAGGCTCTGTTTTGAAGAGATTATGGTCTGGAGCTGACGCTAACACTCACTAGCAAAGACGTTCCCCGTGTTTTTCTTTGGTTCTAGCTAACAGATCAGGTTGCCTGGTTACGGTCGTGGATATTAATGAACTATTCCTGCAAAACTGGGCTTGGTGTGAAACACTCCTGTGTCCGAGCTGTTTACAGTGGAGATGAATGGAACCAGACGTCTGAACCTCCTTCCCAGATATGAAGAGGTCCCAAAGATGCTGCCTGATGCCATTGCTTAAACCTGCGCATCCTCTTATCACCTGGATTAGTGAAAGTGAAAGTGACTATTCTTGTCATTGAGAGGTCACAGTGAACCACAGCAAAGTTGGACCTCTGCATTTAACCCATGCAAACACTGTGCAGCAGTGGGCAGCTATGAAAGCGCCCAGGGAGCAGTGACGGGGACAGTACCTTGCTCAAGGGTACCTCAGGGCAACCTACCGGTAAGGGGGTTTGAACCCACAATCTTCCGATCCTGTGGCCGACTCCCTAAACACTAGGCCACCGCTGCCCAATAACTTGCTGCTGCTGCATGAACTTGGCCCCAAGATCCCAAGGTCCTGGGTTTGAATCCCAGACCAGCAGGTTACCCTGAGGTGCCGTTAAGCAAGGTACAGTCCCCATGACTGCTCCCCGTGTGATGGATATAGCTGCCCACTGCCGGACAGCGTGGGGCTTTAATGCAGAGGATGCCTCTGTTGTGGTTCACCATGACAATTAGTCACTTTCACTTCACTTTCAGATGTAGTGAATACAGGGCCCCGAGGGTTCTCTGGGACGTTCTGTTGACAGTGCAGCAGATTTGTTGTCCTCTCGTTTACGTTGACGTGCGAGCAATTAAACGTACATTGTTATCACTGGATTCTCTAAACGGGGGATCTTGCAGTTGTATGGAAGCAGATGAAACATAATCACGTCCAATTGTCTGACACAGATGTTCGGCATTACTGGAATATGTGCACAAGCTGCGCCTAAAAAACAATATGAGTAAGTAATTATCGAAGTGTCACTAAGAGCGCACTAATTTCTCTCCGTCTTCCCGCACTTGTAAAACCTTAAAAAGCTTCACACTTTTCCGAGCCGCCTGCCTTTGGTTTTTTCTTCTGTTTGGAGAAGATTAGACAGTTGGATTTCTGCTCCTTGTTTGTAAGATGCCATTTAAAACATTTCTCTTGTTCACTCACTCCTTTTCTAAACCGCTTGTCCTGATTAGGGTCCCGGGTGGTGGTGGGGCCTATCCCAGCTCTCACAGGGCGAAAGGCGGGAACGCCCTGGACAGGTCGCCAGTCCATCGCAGGGCAGACGCACAGACAACAGTCTCACACTCAGAGGAAACACACAGACACGCGGTACTAAAAAACACGATCACAGCACTGCTAAAGTGAAAGTGACAGTTCTGGACACAACACACAGTGAACCACAACAAAATTACAGCTCTGCATTTCACCCACACACACCGTCCAGCAGGGGGCAGCTTCTGAAAGCACCCGGGGAGCAATGACAGGGATGGTACCTTGCTCAACAGTAACTCAGGGCAACCTACTGGTTTGGGATTCGAACCAAACTCCCTAAGAACTAGGCCACCGCTGCCCTTCTTTACATACAGTACAATCCTGTACTTTTTACTTTATAGACTCAGTACATTCCTGTACTTTTACTTTACACTCTCAGTACATTCCTGTACTTTTTACTCTCAGTACATCCCTGTACTTTTAATTTTTACTCTCAGTACATCCCTGTACTTTTTACTTTACACTCTCAGTAAATTCCTGTACTTTTACTTTATACTCTCAGTACATTCATGTACTTTTTACTTTACACTCTCAGTACATTCCTGTACTTTTTCACTTGTACTGAAAAGTATTTGAATCCTCTACTTCAGCCTGAGTTATGTTTAAGTATCTGTATTTTCCATTGAAGGAAAGAACGCATATTTTTGCCACCTCTTTTCCAGAGTCTTTTTTCCAGCCAGTCGAGTGAATCGGGCACATGTTTTTTCCGAGATTTTGAATGGTCTTTGCTTTTCATTTTCACAGCTGCCTTTCAGATTCACAGCAGTACTTGAATTAAGGGGGTCTTTTATCCAGAGGTGACCTTTTTTTTAATGACACGCAGGCCAATCGTACGCCAGCGCCGTCCTTGTTAGAGCAACATCTCTGCAAACTTAGAGCTCTCACAGCCCAGCAGGGGCTGAAATACTTATGCAAACAGCATTTCCCAGTTAGTATTTTTATCACAAAAAATTCTTTTAAGAAATCCAAAGCAGGCTACTTTTAAGGGTGAAACTTTTGCAAATCAGGGACTAGAGAGTGAATCTAGACAAGCTGTGACAACAGTAAAGAGTTGAATCCGTTGGACTTGTATGAATAGCAGAAACGACATACTAAAAGCTGCGCCATTTAAAACGAATTCTAACCGGAAGCAAACCTTGTTTTGCATTTGGTCCATTTTTATATGATTTCATATTTAGAAAACGCCACTTCCCACTTTTTTGCACAATGTTTTATAATGCACAACGATTACTGGTCCATTCAGAAAAGTTGTTATGGTTGTTAGCCACCACTGGGAATCCCATGACGTCTTTGGTTGAGTGTCTGAACCAATCAGACACGGGATGTCCGAATGGGCGTGGCTCTGATCAATGGAACAACATAAGGTGGATGCTATTAATTCCATCCATAGATCTATACTGTAAGGAAAATTCCAAGATCAAAAGCCAAAAATGGAATAAATAAAAATGTTATGCTGAAAAGCTCATTCTTGCTCCATTACATGAGAAAATTGACTTCAGCTGAAAGTGAGTCTGGAAAACATCAGCATGGATTGACTTTTTGGAAGCGTCAGAGCTGAAGGCGAGGTTGAGAAGTAAAAAGGGTAAATATTGAGGAATAAGGCGTGAATTCTAAGCCCTCAGCTGCATGGAAGCACAGAGGCATGATTCTGAAACATGCAGCAGATAAGCCACCATTCTCTGGATTTATCATCCTTCAGAAAGACAGGCTCTTTAATTTGGTTCCTTTGTTGCTTTCACGAGACAACTGCTCTGGTCTATTGTGAGATAATGAATTAGTTATAATTGTAATAAAGCCAAAATAATATTTAATATTCTTTAGGGAAAAGGAGTTTTTAATCTGTGAGTCTGGCGTTCTTAGAAAGACGTCTGAAACTTTGTCACAGTGACTGACGGTAACGTCGTCGCAACTCAAAAAAACCCACATCCGTTCTGTACTTTTCTATAAAACACCCTTTTTTTTTTTACCAGATTCATTTTAAACTTCACATTTTATGACTTTAAATAAGCTCGAGTTATTATCGTTTAAGCCGAACAAGCCCCCAACCAAGAAGGCAGTGAAACAGATCCAGAGGAGTTCTGAGTGTAAACCGTGATTGATGTTCTGTGAGCTGGATAGAAGAACGCAGGTTCCTGATTAGTGCCTCCATGAATATGAAGCTCCTGGATCAAGACCTGATTTACTTGAATGAAGGACTGATGGAGCCAAATCAGAGATCTGATGGGAACTACAGCAACATTGGGCTTCCATCAGGAGAGGACTGGGAATGTTTAACACACAGAAAATCCCTCTTTACTGGATTAATGTGGTGTTTATTCTAATATTAGTGTTTAACACACAGAAAATCCCTCTTTACTGGATTAATTAGTTTAAATGTATTTGCATTTTATGTAAATGTCTTTTTTTTTACTATACTTCATTTAATTGTATTATTATTAGTAGATTAACAAAGTGAGTATTTTTGCCACTAAAACATAAAAAGATGTCAAACCTTTATTTATTCATATTCTAAAACTCTAGAAAATATTTGGTAAATAAGAAAAATCAATAATGGTATCCCAGGACAGGGCCTCAAAAACTTTTTCATTCCAGGAGGTTGTGTCTTCCCCGAGACCCGTCAAATATTTTATGAAGTGAAACAAATTCCCACAAGTCCAGTTTCACTGTATTTCACAGTCCTTTCAGCTTTCAGTACTACAAAACCTCAGTTTAACCCAAATGTATCCCTTTAACAGTCTGACCTTTCTAAAACTGAGTTAAAGGATCGTGTTTTTAGTGCATCATCACAGCAAAGCCCAGCAGTTGGTATTTTGTGCCGCCCTGGTGTGGAAATGTGTCCAGAAACATCAAGAAGAAGCAAACTGGTGGAAGGGCTCATGCAGTGGCTTATCCAGCAGTGGCTTATCCAACTCTCTCATTTTGATAAACAACAAAATTAATCCAGCAGACATACGGACTTGTTCGTAAACAAACCGTTTCCGTGAACGGGGTGGAAGCCCTGCCAATGCTGGGACCTTCATCACTGTGATGGCTTTTAAATCAGCAAACACATTTGTGGCTTCATCTGTCCATATTAAGATAAGCAGAAGAGGAAGGATGGCAGAGCTTTGGTGGTTCCTGGTGTCTCGCTGATCTGAATGCGTCTGATTCAAAGCCAGGCCTTCAAACATAATCCGGCAAACACAGCGAGGCCGAGAGGACGATGACTAGCTGAGTCTTGCCACGACTGAGAATCCGCTGCCACGTGTCCAGCAGGCCAGGGAATAAGGCCCAGCACTCGGTCTCCTATGAGTTATCACTGCCTGGACAAGACCCTGTCCTTTCAAAGACCTGTCCAGGGACAGAGACTGTGATTGGTGACAATCGGTGGTGGGAGGAATGGAAAACAAATACTTCCTCCCTACATTTCACTCCAAATATCCATCCTTTGTCCTTCCATCTTCAGAACAGACTCCTTACTTTACACTGAACACATTTCAGTGGAATTCTCCGCTACTTTTATTTCCCGTCCCAAAATCCAGACCGTCTCAGACTAAATGGACACAAACACAGAAGAGACGTCCCTCTGAGTGTCCACCGGTGCAGGACAGAGTGGAGGAGAGTGAGAGAGAGGACAGGGAGAGTGGACGGTGGAGTTCAGGGTGTGTGGAGTGTGTGTCCGTGATGGAGAACTAGTAGAGACGGTGATGAAAGTGAAGCGGTGAAGTTCATGTGGATTATTTTCAGTAGATTGTTTTTATTGGAGTTGAAGTTCGAGGCTTTAATAGTCTTTAATTCTATTAATATGGAGTGAGATTCAGTTCACTTTCACACAGACAGACGCTCCAGACGTCCTTCAGAGGAGACACGTCTCACTTTACACTCTCAGTACACTCCTGTACTTTTACTTTACGCTCTCAGTAATTCCTGTACTTTTACTTTACACTCTCAGTACATTCCTGTACTTTTTACTTTACACTCTCAGTACATTCCTGTACTTTTTCTTTACGCTCTCAGTAATTCCTGTACTTTTTACTTTACACTCTCAGTACTTTCCTGTAATTGTACTTATATCCATGCTTCTGCACCTTTTTGCCACATCTGATGACAGTGTTGTCTCTAAAGCTGTCCTCAGTCAGTTATTCTGCAGCCGTGCAGGATACTGAAAGCATGATTCTGTTTGCCAATGATCTGAACTGATACGTGGTCTTGTCTAAGACTGCCATCTTAGTTTGAAGGGTGCACCAGGATCCTCAGGTCAAATTAGCTTTACTGGACAAATCAACCCCTTTAAAAACACATTCAATCTCATTTTAATTCCAACAGCGGACTCTGAGTTTCTTTTCAGTGCAGCTGGGCGTTAATTCAACACCCTGGACTTTTGATCTGATCCCTGAAATTCTGAATTGACTCAAAAAACAAGGCTTTTCGCAAAAGTCATCTGAAAAAGGTCTGAAAATCCAGTGACTAATTACCTGCAGTTTAAAACAGCAGCACTGTTGGCAGCAGCTTTGTTTATTCTCTTTCCCATTTGGCTGCATCTAAGACAGGTATGTAGCCACAGACAGGTTTCGGTTTGCTGGATCTACCCTGGCAAAACAAATTTACCCATGAATTCAGCCCATCCCTCTCACAAGCCAAATAAATGATGCCTCTTTTAGTTCTCACAGAGAGACGTCCAGAACAGGAGGAGAAACGCAACTGAACAAGGGCCATAATTGGGAAAAATAACTAAAATGAAAATAAAATAATGTCCTTATTTGTAGGTCGTAAGGAGCAAAGGGTACTTTTTCCGTGTTAAACCAAAACTGAAGGTGTTATTTCATGTTGTTACATCAGCGAGGTCAGCCTTGGAGAGTCTCAGGGAATGCAGCATGCAATGTGGAGGTAGCCTGGAGCTCCTTCAACCAAAAGGTGATACTTTCTTTTACAGTCCCTTAAGGTTTGGGTATAAACTGGATACATCTGGGGAACAAATTATAAAGAATTGGTTCTTATTTTCAGTAACCGGATAATCTAACTTCACTGAAATGTCCATTTTGTCTAGCAAATAACTGGGCAAATAAGAAGTGCATGATTGTTTAAAATAAATATCTAAATATTCAACATATTCTAACCATTAAGGAGTAAAATAACCGAGTAGAATTGTGTAAAATCGCATATTTTAGCAGCAAAGTAAATGGTAAAGATCAAGGAAAAGCAAGATGAGAGATTTTATTTTATGGTTAACCACCTGTATATATATTTTTTTTACTTTAAGGTTTAAAAAGGAACCATTACAGTGAAATTTTGTGTGGGTTTGTTTGTAATTACCACCCTGTGACTCCAAATATGGAATCAGGATATATTTACTTTATTATTTATTGAATATCTCAAGTGTAATTAAGCTACACTGTCTAGTGCCGAACCATAACTTTACCCAAAATAATGGTGCTTACCGTCAGAAATGAGCAAGTACAGCACAAAAAGCTTGAGATAATCTTCCTTTCTTCATATTTTGCTTCCAAATGGCCAGGCTTTCTGGTATCTTAAATGTATTTTTCTCCAGATCTTCCTGAATGACAGTGTCTCTCATGTTCAGTCCAGTCTCTGTACCTGAGCAGTTCTCCAGATCTTCCTGATGGACAGTGTTGTTGTCTCTCATGTTCAGTCCAGTCTCTGTACCTGAGCAGTTCTCCAGATCTTCCTGAAGGACAGTGTTGTTGTCTCTCATGTTCAGTCCAGTCTCTGTACCTGAGCAGTTCTCTGGATCTTCCTGATGGACAGTGTTGTTGTCTCTCATGTTCAGTCCAGTCTCTGTACCTGAGCAGTTTCAGAAGCAGTATAGGATCATCTCCACAGAGAAAACAAAAGGCAGCCGACGTCCAAAGAAGAGCTTTGGGACGTCCTTCAAGAAGCCTGGAGATGTGTTCCTGACTTAAAGAAAGCAGCTGGTCTAAGAGAGTTGAGGCTGTGCTGAAGAATAACGGTGGTGGTGGTGAATATTGACTTTAAAGCTGGTTAGAATGAAACTCTGTGAAACTCTCTCACCACTGAACCTACTGTTTCCTAAAAAACAGAAAGAAACGAGGGGCGGCTTTACGCCAAGCACTGTACGTCAATAGGCCGATTTTAAGAACCATGCAAGAAGATTTTGGTCATTAGGCTTCACTCCAGGCTGAATGATCATAGAGCGTCCCCAGACGTATGATGCAGGCGACACGATACGGATGAAGCGCAGGAAGGAAAGTTTCCCTACGACGCACCCACGGGTGTGAACTTTTCAGGTTTCACTTTCAAAGATCTGGAATTAGTCAGGAACCTGCAAATGAAAGGAACTGTAATCATCCCCCTCACTCTTGCCTGATGAGATTGCCTTTCAGTTGCTCGATTTCACAAAACTAGCAGGGGACCTCAGGTGACTTTCTCCCCTTATTACATTATCAGAGTGCCGCCTGCACAGGCGTCTTCCCTGGGATCTTATACATTATGCAAAGTGACAAGCAGTTATGTTTGGGGCACATGGGATTGATCTGCATGTAGACAAGCGTACACTCTCTCAATCCCAGCCTCTATTTATAATTCATATCCTGTTGTTCTCCTACGCCAACAGGAGGAGAATGAGATTTCTGCCCGGAATTAAATGAGCTCTAAATTCAACATTACGTGTAGCCCATTTGGCACGAAAGAAAGGACGGATTAGGAAGTGCAGAGTAAGATTATCTGATTGAGTCACTCTGCTGACAGACACAGGGTTCGGGACATGGCAAAAACCAGGTTACAGTGGTGGAACGGCCAACCTTCTTGCTTGTCAACGAATTATGGAGGGTCGTAAACACACGACAGAGATGTAAACATCAATAAGGCTGTAAATACGAAGTGGTTGTTAAATTTATGGAGGCTCTTATGAAGCCAGCATGGTATGGATTATTATTTGGAGCTCTGACCCTCTTGAGGAGATGCTTAATAACTTCAGGTGGTGAACACACGTTTTCCCATTCATAGCCATATTAAGAGCGTTTGAACGAGCAAGGCGAAGGAGTATTGTGGGGATTTATAGGCCTGTTAAATAATCCCGTGACCGAAACCAGAACGTCATTGTGTCTGTCTAATTCGGCGAAGGCTCAGAGGCGAGATTCCTGTTGGATTCGCTGCTAAACAGCCGTTCCTTTCTTCTGAGCGTACAGTGAAGAAGGTAAATGAGATTTTCGGTTGACATGCTGCGGGACTGGAGTGGCCCGTTAAGCACATTCAGCTGACACTCAGCTGAATAAACAATTTGTTTTGATGTCAAATTCAAGCCCACAGAGTAATTGTCTGCCTGTAAATGGAAATGTAATCAACTGAGAAGACGGGCGCATTACTATTCGAGGCTAAAATGACTTTTTCTTGCATTTTTCGGTTTCCAAATTGACCCGCGTCGTTTTTCAACACCATCCTTCTCGGAAAGCGTCTTCATTGAAGCTGATCAACTCAGACCTGATAGGATCCTCAGACGAAAGGAGGGGTATTATCTAGCATCGAGATGATCATCAAGGAAGAAAAGTCCAAACCATACACAGGTACAACACCTGATCTGAGTGGAAACTCTACAAGGCATTCAGAGAAGGTCTGAAAACTAAACAACGAAAAGCAAAACGCCTCGTTTCTAGTTGATTGTGGTTCATTCAAATAAAATACTGAAATGCCCAAAAGAAAAGTGCCCAATCATACAACTCATCCAATCCTTTCTTTACATTTTGCTAGATAATCTCCAGGGTGCAGAATTACTAGTTTGTTCCTGTCAAACTCTCTATGGCATACTGAGAGGATGAAATAAAAGAAACAGGAACAAATGTTTTAGTGACTGCAAAGTGTCTTAAGATACAAGATTCTAGATAAAGGGGTTCCAATCAGCATCCAGAATCAGCAGTAAACGAATCACCTGATCATCTGGAATCATCTGCGCCTGGTTCTTCACTGCTTCATGTCTTCATTAGACGCTTTGTTCTGCTTGAAGGTTCAGACGTAGATCACTGTGTGGATTAACCAACACAGAACTATCAAACTGCTCAGGTACAGAGACTGGACTGAACATGAGAGACAACAACACTGTCCTTCAGGAAGATCTGGAGAACTGCTCAGGTACAGAGACTGGACTGAACATGAGGGACAACAACACTGTCCTTCAGGAAGATCTGGAGAACTGCTCAGGTACAGAGACTGGACTGAAAATGAGGGACAGCAACACTGTCCTTCAGGAAGATCTGGAGAACTGCTCAGGTACAGAGACTGGACTGAACATGAGGGACAACAACGCTGTCCTTCAGGAAGATCTGGAGAACTGCTCAGGTAGAGAGACTGGACTGAAAATGAGAGACAACAACGCTGTCCTTCAGGAAGATCTGGAGAACTGTTCCTCAGCTTTAAAATAAAAGAAAGTCTGGAAGCAGAATATGAAGAAACCAGGGGCTCAAGACTAAAGACTTAAGGATCTAGATGTGGATCTTCTAATCTTCAACTCTAGACCACAAATCCAGTTTTGAGGGCCAAAACTCAACTTAAGGTCAGAAGTTAAAGGCCGTTGTTTTTTGGCTTCACTCCAGGGACCCTTTTGGCAACACTGAAGTTCAAAACCTGTTCAAGATTCACTTGTTAAAATCTAATCACACTCATTCAGAGCAGGTCTGGTGTGAAACGATCTTTTCTAGAGAAACAGCGAGTCTGAACATTTCACGGTGTTGGTGAATGGAACCAGACATCTGAACGTCCCTTCCAGTCCATTTGTTTCTGGACTAAAACCTTCATGGTGGAGGGATACATGCAGAGTTGTGAGGCAAAATAGTTCCCAAAGAGTTAGTTCGGACTCACTGCCAGCATACAAACACTCTGAAGATGTCTGAAGTTTTAGTGGCGTGTTTAAAGAGTAAATAAGAGACCTGACCCCTGGTTCCTTTCACCGCCACTGTAAAGAAACGCGAGTGAGAACCGTTTCACATCAAACCAAAAACATCTGAACGACTGAAACATTCAGAAAGTTTATGAAAGTGGTGGAATTCCTCTTTAAGTGCGCAGGAGTGTTTTTGAAGGCTGTAGAGTTCACAAACACCGTAGAGACTCAAGCAAAGGTTGAAAAGGAGAGAACATTTCTTTTTGTTTGTGCTACGCTGACAATCGGACACCTTTGTCTGTACAAGCTTCCTGCCCCTCAGTGAAGAAAAACCCAGCTTCATGTCTGAGCCTTCTTGCTCTGCCCATGTCCTCTTTGAGAGGCTGCCACTAAAGTTTTCTCATGAAAGTGCCACTTTCGCTGTTATGCTTCATTCAAAGAGCTTTCACTCTCAGGCATCCATATTCATTGCTGTTTGAGTTCGTTCAGACGACGTTTCTTTGTACTCGGTAGGCATCTTCACTTCTAGTGGGCCACGTTAGCTACTAGACTTTGCCCTGGATTCACAAAAGCAAGCACATTCATGAAAAAGCCCCTCCAGGGATTCCATTAGGAGATGTCCGCGGCAGAACCTCCTGGGTAGCGCTGCATTAAAGAATTCCCGACGTGTGCAAACTTCACTGGCTCGAAAAATAACGAGGCCGTACGTGAGGAAGCCATGCTGAAAACGAATAGCTCTCACCATTCTCCAACAGAACACCCTCCCAACTTCCCTGACCTTGCAGTCATGGACAAATGAAGAATCCTTATCGATAGAAAGATTCTACTCTTCCCACCAGGGCTGTTGGGGTCTCAACCCCAAGAACTCTACCTGGCTCTGAGAGAGCTGTCAATCATGGAGAGGAGGAGAATGCAATGCCGAAGTCAATGCCATCCAGAAAGCCAACTTTCAGTTATTTCGTTTATTCGCCACTCTGATAAGATCATGATTTGACCTTATTTCAATCCGTTTATTGCCAAAGTAAACATTCCTCTTGTAGAAGAACAAATACTTCTGTAAAATGACTAAATTATTATATAATATAATTGTTGATATTAAAAATTAAAGTATAGAGAATAGAGTATATATAAATATATGACAACCCTTGTCATTGCGAGGTCACAGCACAGCACACAGTGAACCACAACGAAATTGGACCTCTGCTTTTAACCCATGCACACTCAAACACCATGCAGCAGTGAGCAGCTATTGAAAGTGCCCGGGGAGCAGTGACAGGGACGGTACCTCCATTAGGAGGTTCAAATAAACTTCAGGGCAACCTACTTGTGAGGGAATCGAACCCACAATCTTCCGATGCGGGGCCAACTCCCTAACCACTAGGCCACAGCTGCCACCGCTATAATGTTTATATATATATATATATATATATATGTTTATATATATATAACATACTTCTGGACCTCACAGGACCTCTCTCTCTCTCTGTCTCTATGTACAATGAGATCCAGTGTTAGCAGTAGGTGTTCTTTTCCAAGAGTGTTGAGATGTCAAGTGATGTTGCATAAAGGATGTAGGGGAGCTTCTACTGCTGGTAGCATTGTGTGAAACCCAGTGGGTGAGAATATAAATAAAAAATAAAAAAAGCAAGAAAAATAATAAAACAAGGCTTACAACACAGCTGATCAGAACTATCTGAGCATGGTTCTAACATGCTGAGGAGCAGCCCTCATTCCAAGAACCCAGTCTGTCACACCGCTGAAGCAGAACTGAACACGACAGCATGAATGAAGCAGAGAGAATTGGGCTCCACGCTTGCCGGCCGTGTTCTCTCACTAAGAACATCTTCCAGCTTTTATTTGCCTTAAAGAAGGCAGAGGTCTGAGTCACTGTACATGCAGAGAATGACAGGCTGAACGAATGGATGGACTGATGAGGAAACTCCTCGGCTCAGTTATTGCACTTTAAGAACAAAAAATCTTTTTTCTCATAAAATGCTGTGCAAAAGTCATGAGCCCCTCATTTCTTCACATTTTGCTTCTAAAGAGCCAGAGTGTCTTGTATTGTTAGGGTCCTGTTAAACGAGAGCTTTGTCCCTCATGTTCAGTCCATTCTCTGTACCTGAGCAGTTCTCCAGATCTTCCTGAAGGACAGTGTTGTTGTCTCTCATGTTCAGTCCAGTCTCTCTACCTGAGCAGTTCTCCAGATCTTCCTGAAGGACAGTGTTGTTGTCTCTCATGTTCAGTCCAGTCTCTGTACCTGAGCAGTTTGATAGTTCTGTGTTGGTTAATCCACACAGTGATCTACGTCTGAACCTTCAAGCAGAACAAAGCGTCTAACTTAAGACATGAAGCAGTGAAGAACCAGGTGAAAAAAGTGAAAAAAAGTGAAAGTAACAACCCTTGTCATTGCGAGGTCACGGCACAGCACACATGAACCACAACGAAATTGGACCTCTGCATTTAACCCATGCACACTCAAACCCGTGCAGCAGTGGGCAGCTATTGAAAGCGCCCGGGGAGCAGTGATGGGGATGGTACCTTGCTCAAGGGTACCTCAGGGCAACCTATTGGGAAGGGGTTTGAACCCCCGATCCTCCGATCATGCGGCTAACGCCCTAACCGCTAAGCCACCAGCTGCTCCAGGCGCAGATGATTCCAGATGATCCGGTGATTCATTTACTGTTGATGCTGAACGCTGACTGGAACCACATTATCTAGAACCTTGTCTCTTTAGGCACTTTGCGGGAGCACTAAAACAACTGTTTGCTTCTTTCATTTAATCTTCAATATACCAAATATCAGACAGTCTGACAGAAAATAGTATTTTTGCACCAACAAGGTGATTCCCAGCAAAATATAAAGGAATGGATGCTGAGACAGACACCAGCAGACATGCAGGTAAGTTTGGGGATGAATGGATGAATAGATGAATGAATAAGATATCTTCACTCAAGGGCCTTTTTGGATAAACAAAAAATTGTTTTTATTCACCTTTTATCTCTCTAAACCACTAGATGGTCTCCTCAAGGGAACACCTTCAACATGAACATGATCTTCACCAGATTCCATTGCAGGTATCATTTTTAAGGTGGACTGACTCTGTACAACCCAGGCATTCTAATGCACTGATCTACTGCGCTAATTTTTAATGGGCGAATGTCCATCAGCTCTGGTCGGTGCGAGTTCTTCTTCGTCTGGGTGTGTCTGGGCCCTGGGCTGAGCTCCATTCATCTTCCTCACACAATGCCTGCTACTTCAGGTGGTGTTCGGTAAGCAGAGTGCTAAACAAAAGAAGGAGACACTCAAAGCCGGGGCTCTACGTGATTTATAGACTGCAATTGTAAGTTCTATCTGGGAAATCTGGGCTCCCTCTGCCCAGAACATTGGGCTTTGTTTTAGAGTAGCTGGGGACTGCGCTATATGGGTCCCGAGCACAAGAAACCTCCAGCTGTGATTTATGCTTGTTGGGATAGAGATGGCAGTACAGTAGATCCTCGGTATTACCTTTGTGTCTGCAGGACATGTTTTCTATTAAGAAGGGGCAATGCTTGGAAATGTCTATTTCAGTTTAAAAGCAATTTCTGCTCTTGGCAGAAGCTCAGAACCCTCGTTTTGCCGCTGTAATGAAATCACAATGCATGAGCGGAGGTGACGATGGCTAAGACGAAGGTGGGCTGGGGCCATAAGTCCTGACAGGCGCTGAAAGAGGAAGGAAACCCCTTTGCTCCCTCAAAGCACAATGCAATTTCGGACCTGCATTATGCATCCATTGCTGTATAAAGAAGGGAAAGAGAGAAAGAATGAAAGAGAGAGAGAGAGAAGGGCACAATCCTCCCAAAACATAAATAAGACACATGTCTTGGCCCGGAAGATAGTTAAATCAATCACGCCTGTGTAAGTGTAATAGGGAAAGACAGTTTAAGGGTTTTAGAATAATCGTAGGCGTCGGGAGTTATTTTTCACTGCGGTGTGGCGGAGCGCTGAAAAATAGAGTTGACTGAAAGCAAGGCCACTGTGGCTACAGAGCAGCCGTGATGAATGGACGGGACAGATGGCAGCATCGGCCTCCGAAAGACCCCTGACCCTCGGGCAGAGGCTTACACTGTGCCAGGGCTGATAAGGAGAGAAGTTTAAATGTACGATCACGTCAGAGTCGTCAGAATTCAACAAGGATTTAATTTATTAAAAAAAGAAATGAATAACAAACATGCATTCTCAGCTAATCAGACTGGAGATTTGACAAACAAGACGTCCCGAGGTCATTATAAAGCCATTTTACCAGATTTCACAGAAGAGGGAGGCTTAACATCTGAGGAAACCCACACCAGCAGGAGGCCGTTAATCGTTTATAGCCATTTCGTGAATGAATTATTGCTGTTATTGTTTTTTATTGATTACTTTTCTATGTGAATGGTTTATTAACCCTTAACCCTCGAATAAAATTTTCATGGCGCTGCAGCCAGATCCCATAATGCTGTTGGGTATGTCTGATCCATGCAACTGTATGCCACTGTTTTGCCCTGTGAATGCAATGTGATTGGGTGTAACCAAACTGGACAACTTTACCCATCCAGCGGGCTCAGTGTCAGTTTCACTTTCGACATCACTACCATTAGCAACGGTGTCACTAGCAGAGCCGCTGTCATCAGCAGACTGAATGTCATCTGCTTCTTCATGCAGAATATCACTATCACTGGCATCGTCATCCATTTCTATCTCACGTTCCTCATCTGTACAATCATCATCTTCATGACTGAAGATATCTGCAACTCGCTGTGCATTTAAAACCTTGTTTTACAGTAAAAAAGTTTTTTTTTTACAGACACACCTGGTTTACCTTAAACGTAATACTATTTCCGGTTTTGGATGCATTCATTTTTCGAGTCGGGACAGGTGGGACTTATGACGTGATAACTACCGCAACCAGGTATGTCCCACCCAGTGGGACAGTCAACTGCAACTAATTGAAATGACTGACCTAATTGAAATGACTGACCCTGGGTGGGACAGTCGAGTGGTAAGTCACGTATCACATGCTGCGCTAATGTTTATCCCACCTGTACGCACATTTCTTCCCTAAATGATTTATTAATCTGAGTTAGCTAATCAATAATGTATAACTGTGAGCATTCTGACCAATCAAAACCTCCTTGGGTAAATATTTACATGATCAAATAAACATTTTTGTAATTATCACATTCTCAATGGCGCACCGCATTTTTCCTTCTTAATTTTTCGAGCTGCTTGTATTCCCCAGGGTGGTGGTGGTGGTCACAGTATCACAGTGCTTAAAAAGGCGAAACACTCTAGACACTCTGAACTGGTTTCCAGTCCACAGTCACTCTACATCCACCATGCGGTTGTATGCGAAAGTTTGAACACAAGCCCAAATGGCAAAGAGATCTTCGTCTATGTTTAAAGTCTTGTTGAGGAAAAGTTCTCCAGACTGAAGGACAACGTTTTTGTCCCATGTTCAGTCCAGTCTCTGTACCTGAGCAGTTCTCCAGATCTTCCTGAAGGACAGTGTTGTTGTCTCTCATTTTCAGTCCAGTCTCTGTACCTGAGCAGTTTGAGAAGCAGTGTGGGATCATCTCCACAGAGAAAACAAAAGGCAGCCGACGTCCAAAGAAGAGCTTTGGGACGTCCTTCAAGAAGCCTGGAGATGTGTTCCTTAAGACGACTTGAAGAAAGGAGCCAGTCTAAGAGAGCTGAGGCTGTGCCGAAGAATAACGGTGGTGGTGATGGTGAATACTGATTTTAAAGCTGGTTAGAATGAAACTCTCTCTGTGTTTAGACTGGAGTTACATGTGTTTGTAAAAACCTTTGTGCAGGTTATATTCAATTATCGTTTAATTTAAGGCATTCAACTAAAGCTGGCAAACTTTTGCATACAAACATCTTAGGCGCGCACACACACACACACACACACACACACACACACACACACACACACCACTTTAGTGCAGATTCTGTGATAGAATGATTAGTAAGAGGGACACAGTGTGATTTGATGCCGGGATGCAAGGAGCTGATCATAGAAGCATCTCATTACAGATCTATTTAGTGTTCGCTTCTCTAATCAGGAGGCCGACTCCACAGATATAACACCAGCATGCACACACTCCAATTAGGAATGACGAAATGAAACTAATTCAATCAATTAATTTATCCGGGTTGTTTTTGAGCCTTGTTTGCTGATGAATGAGGCTGGTCTTAGCAACCGCAGACAATGTGAGTCATGTGCAGGTTGCTCTCGCTAACCGCTAATGTCACGTTATCCATCCCAGATCAAGACAGTGATGGTAGAGATTCGCTTTTCCGTTATTTCTCCCACTCTGCCGAGTTCTTTCACGGATTCTGTGCCAAGCAGAGACCCACGAGCTTCGTTTTATGCCACGCTGATTGATTTTGACATGTGGAGCCCGAGTGGTGACATTGTTAAACTCTAAAATGATCGGGGCCTCCCTGCGGAGACGGTGCGCTTAAGCCATTTGCGGCGCGGGGAGGTTCTTCAGGGACCGGCACTTTTCCCGATCCGTTTCCTGTGGGATTTTTTCTCAATTACATCCACGTAGTTCTGCACGGCAGCCTGTTCAGGAATATCGCTGGGAGTTAATGTGATGTTAATACAGCCGCGGAAGATGATTGCATTACAAAAAAGGTTAGGCGAATTAACCCGGACATAAAAATAGGCACCGTCTTTCTCCGAAACCCCCGAAGATTTGAGTTTATGAACCAAGTATGATGAGCAAGCCTGGCTAACGTTCACTACAAGGTCATGTATGATCAAAAAATATAATTCTAAATATAAACAGCACACCTTTTGCAACAGGCTGATAGATAACGGTCAGGTTGTCCCATTGCCACGTCCACTCAGAAACAACGCCAGATCGATCGACAAGCTGCCAGTAGTGGCTGAAAACCATGTTAACAACCATAAGCGCTGAGAAATGGATCAATAATCCCAGAAGAAACACACTATTGGGATTATCATTATAGGTTGATTTTATAAAGTCTCGGAAAAGACAGTTTAAGGCTGGATTAAAACGTCTGTAAGGGATACAATCACACAGCCCTTATTGGAACACAGCGCCCCCTTCTGGACTAACGTATGATTCTAGCAAGCGGCGAAATGGTGAAACCACAGCAGAGCCAGAACCTTTAAAAACCCAGCTATGTTATACGGGTTGGAGGTGAAGATAAAAAGACTGTGGAGCTGGAGGTGTCAGAGTTAATGATGCTGAGACAGGTTTAAGAACAAGTCTATTAGAGTGACAGCTCAGTTTGGAGACAAAGTGAGAGAAGCGAGACTGCATTGGTGTGGACATGGAAAGAGGAGAAGAGAAAGGACAAGGAGGAGGTTTATGGACGTGGTGAGAGAGGACATGCATGTGATCGGTATGAAAGAAGAAGATGCAGAGGACAGGAGGAAATGGAGCAGATTATCCACTGTGTAGACCCTTAAACGGGAGCAGAAATTAATTTGATTGCTTTAAATAGCAAGGAAATTTGTATTTATTATCATGTTTGAACTCTAAATAAGGAAACACGATTAGTCGAGACATGTCGAGTGATATGATAATGACTTCTGTAAGTGAACCGCCCCACGCAGTGTTGGTTTTTGACCACGAGGGACGGGTGTATATCCTGCACATACATTCAGAGATGCAGCGATTACAGAAACTTTGGTTTGATGCCAGTAAACAAGAATATACAGTACTGTGGAGAAGTTTTAGGCAGGTGTGAAAAAATGCTGTAAACAGAACGCTTTCAGAAATGGAAGTGTTAATCATTTATTTCCATCAATCAACAAAATGCAGTGAATGAACAAAAGAGAATCTAAATCAGATCAATATTTGGTGTGACCACCCTTTGCCTTCAGAACAGCATCAGTTCTTCTAGGAACACTCGCACACGGTTTTTGAAGGAACTCGGCCGGTCGGTCGTACCAAACATCTTGGAGAACTGAGCACAGATCTTCTGTGGATGTAGCTTCCTCACATCCTTCTGTCTCTTCATGTGATCCAGACACACTGGATGATGTGGAGATCAGGGCTCTGTGGGGCCAGAAGAACTGATGCTGCTCTGAAGGTAAAAGGTAGAAACACCAGATATTGATCTGATTTAGATTTTTCTTTTGTTCCTCACTTTGCATTTTGTAAATTGATTAAAATAAACAACCATTATTGATATTTCTGAAAGCGTTCTGTTTACAGCATCATCATTAAATCTACCGGACCAGGGTGACGGCGATGTGATCCTGTGTCCCCACACAGCAGTGCAGACCCAAGACTTCTTGCCATTTGTATTGGAACATCCTGCATATTTGACAAAATGGCATTTGACATTTACATGTGGTGAGGAGAGCCTGTTCCACATCTGCTGCATGAATATGCAGAGGACATGAGCCGGGGTCACCAACCCAGAGCGAATGCAGACGAAATTTCAGGAATGGTTTAAACTGTTGTAGGACACGTCGCTCTCGCAGCCCAGAAATGGTGCAGTGAAACATTCATGAGCCCGGCGTTTTACACGTGCATCTTTAATAAAGACGCCGGAAATGGCGACTCCTGCTGCAGTTCGCTTCAGCTAGGTGACAGACCGCTGCACACACACACACACACACGGCTCACTGAGTTCACAGAGCTACAATAGCTGCAGAAACCTCATAATTGCATTTTTATTTAAAAACGCCAAAGACGTTTTAAACAATCATTCAAAATAACATTAAAAATGCTGAACGTTGCAGCTGGTCTATAAGGTACCGAGCTCATCCAGGAGGAACATATTTGCCATGTTCATCACCAGGATCATGAGAAAAAGTACATTTAATGCTTCTAAGAATCCAGCTGACACAGGTACCAGGATCAGAAGGTCATGGGTTTGAATCCCAGACCAGTAGGTTGCCCTGAGGAACCCTGAGGTACCAGCACTGCTCCATGGGTGCCAAATGTATGGTTTATGAACGTGAAAAGTGAAAGTGACTATTCTTGTCATTGTGAGAACACACAGCACACAGTGAACCACAACGAAATTGGACCTCTGCATTGAAAGCTATGAAAGCGCCCGGGCAGCAGTGATGGGGACGGTACCTTGCTCAAGGGTACCTCAGGGCAACCTACTGGTCTGGGATTCGAAGCCAAAATCTTCCGATCCTGTGGCCGACTCCCTAAACACTAGGCCACCGCCGCCCCGGTACGCCTTATGGCGTATGGTTTGGTAAAATGCAGAGAAGGTTGATTGTGGTTCACCGTGGAATGTGTTCACAATGACACGGTGTCACTTTCACTTTCACTTTGGGCCACAAGGCCTTGGCGGAAGAGATTTTAAGAGCAGCTACGCTGCAATAGCTTGTCGCAGGATATCAGGACAAAACCCAGAAGCGTGCACTCACAGTCTGAAGGCCTTAATCATAAACAAATAAAAGTTCACTTAAAAATGATCTAAAAAGTGACGTTTTTCATTCTTTACAAAATTCAAATGTGCTCATTCTGTCCTCCGATAGCTTGAGAAAACGATATTGGTCCGCGATAGAACTCAACCCCTAAATTATTACATATATAAAAATCTATTTTGTCCCCAGTTTTGATTCTATGGCCGCCCCAAATTAGTGCATTCTGGCCATAAAAGTGAAAGCACTGTACATAATCTTCAATTATTAATATGTATTTAACTTTAATGAATATGTATTTATCTCTGCTGCATGCAGCTGATTCAGCCAGTCTGTTTTCAGAAGTAAAAAATAAAAAGATATATATATATTTAAGAAATGGCCACCTATCTTTCATTAACCGTTACCGTGGCCGAATGTTTGCTGTGTAATTGTGTTAAAGTCTCGATCACTTATTTTATCTGGTAAACAGCGACTGCACGACGGCAGACTTCTTCATTTCGTCCCTGATGTCTCTGCAGTTTTAATAACATGCAACGTCAAACGGCAAATATAGCACATAATGACACAAGAAGCTCGAGTTCGAGGACACTCGCAAACTGGCATTATTTTCTCATAACGAGACCGTTAACATGAAAGATCCTTTTCTAATATTTACAGAAAAGGTCCAAACAGGAAAAAGAGATGAACACGGATTGAAAATTGAAAATTAACCCTAAAGACGGGCCTAAATTTGGTATCAATCTGGTTTAAATATACTTATATCCCATAATCTATGACAGATAACACAACACGCATGCACACCACGCTAATGTCACTCCATCTCCGTGACAACGAAACCACAACCTTCAAACCCCTTTTTCAAAGCTGATGTTAATCAACACGGTTCTTTCTCATTTCCTCCTGAATTTATTTTAAAGGTGACGAGCTGCTCGTTAAGACGCTTTAATCAAACTCACATGGACTCATTAAAGGGATGTTTCAATTCCACATGGCTTCAAGTGATCAAGCCCATGTGTGTGTAGTCTGACTATCCATCCATCCATCCATCCATCCAAGCCTTCATCCAGCCATTAATCCACACATCAATTCACTTGTCCACCCTTCTAAAATCCATCCATCCATCCACTGATATATCTAACCACCCATCGACCCATTTATCCATCCCTCTAACCATCCATCTATCCATCCATCCATCCATCCAATAATCCACATATCTATCCATTTATCCATCTTTCTAACATCCATCCATGGATCCATACATCTAACCGTCCATCAACCCATTTGTCCATCCATTCATTAATCCACACATCCATCCACTTATCCATCCTTCCATTTATTTATCCATCAACCTTTCCGTCTATGTCCGTCTATCCATCCATTTATCCATCCATCCATAAAACCATCCATCCAGCCAATAATCCACACATCTTTCCATTTATCCATCCTTCTATCCATCCATCCATCCATTAATCCATCCATCCATCCATCCAATGATCCACGCATCTATCCATTTATCCATCCTTCTAACATCCATCTATCCATCCATCCATCCATTAATCCAGCCATCTAACCATCCATCCATCTATCCATCCAATAAACCACACATCTATCCATTTACCCATCCATCCATCCATTAATCCACACATTCATCTACTTATTCATCCATCCACTTATTTGTCCATCAACCCTTCTGTCTATTTATCCATGCATTTATCCATCAATCCATCAATCCATCCATTCATCCATCCATCCATACATCTCTCCATCTCTCCACTGTCATCGGACAAATGGTGGAGAAACACGCAGGGCAGGTTGCCAGTTTCTTGCAGAGTTGTCTAAATTTTGTTCAGTGTGAATTAAAAATAGTTTGACCCCATAATCATCAGAAGGTCGTGAGTTCGCTTGATCAAGGTACCGTCCCCATCACTGCTCCTTAGGGCTGGAAATGTCTGCCCCTGCTGATGGTGTGTGTGTGTGTGTGTGTGTTAAATACAGAGAAGCATTTTGTTGTGTTTCCCTGTGTGCTGTTCACAATGAATAATATTCACTTTACTTTTCTTCAAAAAATGAAACGATCGTTTCAAATCTGTTTCTTTTTTTTCCAGGTTGTCTTTGTTTTTTCCAGTTTCTATAAAACAATTTAGTGTGACGTGCGTGCTTTGTTAACGCATTTTGTGAACATGCTCGAATCCATTTTCCTCCAATTAATCACTGATTTTTCCATAGAAACCCACAAAATGTCTTTTAAGCAAATGTCTTTTTTTTGCAGTGTGAATTAATCTCAAGAACGTTAATCCAAATCTGGATCTTAAGCTGACCACATGAAGAGCTTCATTAACAGTGTGATTCTTCTCATCTAATTTCAAAACCAAACAGACATGCTGTGAACTCATCTCCAGATCTTCAGAACATGAATATTCATCTGGAGTTCAGCTGGATGTGGTAGAAGCTCTCTATCATTTTTCTCTGACGGGTGGATTAGTGATCTGTCCAGGATGTTTCACCACCTTTCGCCTTAGAATCGCTGGAAAAAGCTCCAGCACCCCCACTACCTTGGTTATGGTCAGGGGCTCACAGAATGAATGGATGGCTGGATGGATGGATGGATGGATGAATGGATGAATAGATGGAATATTCATTGAAACATTTTTATGAAGTCTCTTTTTGGTTTTTATAGTTTTCACCTTCAGCCCTTTTCCAACAACATCCTTGAACTGTTTCATCAACATCTTTGAACCTTGGTGCCATAATTCAAACCAGCCCACATTTCCATCACTTCTGAAGCAGAACCACACCGATAGAGGATGATGGAAGAGGGGATGCACACTGAGAGCGAACATGGAGATGGACATGCCATCACAGTTCCCACTGGAAAAACTAACAGTGTTTTGTTTCCAGCTGGGAGATGAACCAGTTTATTTTTGCTCTGAACACTCTAAACGATTCCAAATTGGGTGCCAGAACCAAACCAGAGCCTATTTATGTTGTGGAAAAGGGCTGAAAACACAAAAAGCGGTTCTCATTTACAAAACAATTCAGATCTGTAGAGATCCATCCTCTGAAAGGTTCTTCAGGGAACCTAAAAGTGGTTCTTCCATGGCACTGCACAACCATTTTTGGCCACTTTACCTCTAAACAATACAAAATACAGCGTTTTTGGGGACAGCGGTAGCCTAGTGTTTAGGGATGAAGCCACAGGTTTAGAAGGTTGCAGGTTGGAATCACACCTTGGTCACCTTTGAGCAAGGTATTGTCCCCATCACTGCTCCCTGTGGGGCTTCCCTTATCTGGACGGTGTATGTGGGTTAAAAGCAAAGGTTATATTTCAATGTTTTACTGTGTGCCGCGTTTCACAAAAGACAAATAGTCATTTTCGCTTTCACTTTGTATGTCAATTTACTTGGGAGCAACAGTCTGGACCAGGATCCCATTTATCACATTTCAAGTTTGAGATGCAACATGACACGATGCACCTGAGAGCACATTTTGCACCGTCACCACTCGGCAAACTATAAAGAAACAGAATCCGCTATTATAAAAAACAAGAACAGGTCTGTTTACATTTGCTGAAGCCCGGCAGCATCTAAAGATCTAAAGATTGCAGATTCAATTCTTTCAAGGAAAATCCTGAGCTTGAACGCACCCATATCCTGTAAAAGGCTTTGGCCTACTGGATTCCTATTGTTTACACCATCACCAAGAGACAATGGGGATTTTTATCTCTTCACGCTCTGCCTCAACCAATCAGAATTTCCCTTTTAAGAAAGGCTGAAGTTCCCGTGATCTCAGAGGACACACTGGGGTAAAAATAGACCACTGGCAGTGATCAGCCCTGGGAAGGAAGTGAAGTCTTCAAAGAAATAAAGTGCTAATTGAGGAAAAATGCCACCAAATGGCATCCGAAACAGGTGCTACCAGGTTCACAGCGAGGCGTGGGTTAATAATTGATAGTGCACACTATTATGGCGACAAGACAAAAACAGCGAGTCATTATTTATGAACTCACAAATAAGGCACATTTTTCATGCCAGCGGTTTCACAGCGAGGAAAAGAAGAAGAAGAAAAAGAAGAAGAAGAAAGTAGTTCTAGGTTGAAAACTGTACAGTACATGATATTTCCATTCCCTTCAGCTCTGTGCATCGACACACTGAGGGCTCTGATTTATTCATGAACCTTGTGCTGGCTGCCAAGAAGCATTAAAAGGGAGTGAATGACTGAAAGGTAAAAAAAAAAAAAAAAAAAAAACCAGAAAAAAATGCGCTGAGGAAAGCAAATTACGGTTACAAAATAAATCAAACGCAGACAATGCTCACGTCGCACCCTCTCCGTGAGTCTACAGAAATAACACTTTGCTTTGACATAAACCAATTTAGATGCTTCCAGACCGCACCCCGGGGAGGACCCGCCCCCTTTTCGTTGCATCTCTACGAGGTGTCTCTCTTGAGGATGTCCTTCACATCAGCATCGCAGAGCTCGCTCGCTGCACAGGCGTGACTTATGATTTGGCTTCTTCTTTTGAGATCTGGTACGGTGGAGGTTCGACCCATAATTCAGCTCCAGTGTTGAGATTTATTAGGTTAAGGTCACGCCACTACCTGCCCGGTAGCGCTCCCGTAGAGCAGGCACATGTCCACGATCGCACCTTCAAACGCCCTCGATGCTTCACGGCCCATAAGGCTGCCTGCCGCAAATGCCAAACTCTTTACATGGGGTCTCTTAATTTCCTTAACATGACCTGTTTTTAAAACACGAGCTCTTCGTGCACAGAAATGGTGAAAATTATGAAACCGTGGAGTCTACGTCAGCATGGAAATGTGCTATAATTCAAAAGACAACCTGAGACAACAGAGCTATCCTTGAGCAAGGTACCATCCCCATCACTGCTCCCCGGGAGCTGGATATGGCTGCCTCCTGCTGGATGGTGTGTGTGTGTGTTAAATGCAGAGGATGGATTAGGTTGTGGTTCACCGTGTGCTGTTTCACAGTGACAAATATCAAGTTAAAAAGTGAGCGTGCCTAATAAACTGGCAATTCAGCGTGTCTGTGTACCAGCGGACCCCCACCTTCCTCTCGAAGTTTTGCATTTTTGTCAGATTTCGTTCTAACCTGCAGCTAACAGGCTGCCCCTCCCCTCCCCCACCTAATGCATTTGGTTCAGTCAATCACGGGTTCCTGAGGAAGTTAATTAACTGGAGCAAGCGTGGCAGATTGTGGCTGATTGTGATGGATCTCCACGGCCAGGACCGGTGATCACTGGCGTATACTATGAGTCTAGTGGACCTTTTCTCAATCAGAGCTTCTCCTCAAATGAAGATTATTAACATCATTAAGTATTACATACATGGCTGTATCACTCGCAGCTTTTAAGGGACGAATTAACAGTCATGGTGTTCGGAATGCAGGGAGTCTTGAATCCACAACGAGGTGGTGGTCTCGTGGTGGGTACTTGTCTATGGACCTATGGCTCAAGAGGTCCCAGGTTCGAATCCCACCTCTGGTACCACCACTGGGTCCCTGAGCAAGACCCTGAACCCTGAGTGTCTCCAGGGGGGACTGTCCCTGTAATCAGGACATGGACGTCGCTCTGGATAAGAGCGTCTGATAAATGCCGTAAATGTAAATGTATATTAAAGCTCGGTCGCAAGGTGAAAAGAAACAAAAATCAAAAAAAGCCTACGGTTTTGCTTAAATAGAACACTACGTGATAGCAGCCATCTGGATGGCAGGAAATGGGCGGGGCCAGGAAGGAGCTGGAAATGGAGATAATCCAGATAAAGCGAGCTCAAGTGGGAAAATAGTTTCAATTTTAAAGCCAAAACCTTTAACGCCCATCTAAACAGCACTCAGAATAAATCAACAAGCAGCAAACTAACAAAAGCAGGGGCTCACTCACTGAAAGTATGAAATACAATCATTTTTAAAGTGAAAGTGACTATTCTTGTCATTGCGAGAACACACAGCACAGCACACGGTGAACGAAATTGGACCGTGCAGCAGGGGGCAGCTATGAAAGCGCCCGGGGAGCAGTGTCAGGGACGGTACCTTGCTCAAGAGGACTATTGGCAACCTATTGGTGAGGGGTTTGAACCCACAATCTTCCATTCATGTGGGCAAACTCCCACTGGGCCACCTATGCATACTTCGTTGCCAAATTAGCCACACACACACACACACACACACACACACACACACGTAATAAGGAATAAAAAAGCATTCTGAATCAAACCCCGTCACCTATAGCTGTATATTTACCCACCGTCTGGGAGAAGAATGGGCCGAGAAGGTAAATTGCCTCTGTGGCTGTATCGCAGAGCAGCTGTTGGCTGAGATCTTGCTTTCATTATGTGAGCAAATGTACGTCTCTCTGAGCTAAAACGGAGAAAAGGTCAGAAAATGGCGCGTTAAACGCTCAGGCTTTAGGTATTGACATACATGGTGTAGCGTGAGCACTGATCAGTCCCGCCGAACGGCGTATATCCGCCGCGTCTCCGTGACCCTTATTAACACCGCCGTGTCGGAGCCGCTGCGAGGGGAGCCGGCTGAAGTAAGCATGCAATATCAAAGTCGTGACCCCGGCAGACAGCGGTGTGCTGCCGATGTTCAACCACACCACCTGCCCCATCTATCACCCTGATCTATATCACCCCACTGGAGATTAAGTCTCCAGCCTTCCTGCTGCTGCTGCTGCTGCTGTAAAGCAATGAGGCAAGAGCTTCACTCAAGCTCAGACTCGAGACCTCATTACCCCGTGTGTCATAAGCAAAACCTCATATCGTGCAAAGATATACAGCCAACGGCGATGGCCTAGTGTTCCGAGATTAAGGCCCAGGGTCAGAAGGTCGTGGGTTCGAATCCCAGAGCAGTGCGTACCTGTGGGTACTTGAGCAAGGTACCGTCCCCGCCACTGCTTCAATAGCTGCCCCCTGCTGCACGTGTGTGAGTGTGTGGGCGAAACGCAGAGGTCGTGTCTCATTGTGTGCTGTGCCGTGTTTCACGACGAGGGGAATGGTCACTTTCACTTTCACATGCATTTTTAAAGTCCACCGTGCTCTCTCTACCCACAGCCAGGCCGATTTATTCGCGTACTGTTGCTTTAAGAATAATCTCCTCTGATTTGATTAGAAAAACACCTGTTCACAATGTTCACGATGATATTTATGTGCATTCAGAGGAGGCTGGAACAAGAACCTGCCACTTTTCATAATTAGTCACAAACATCCCGTTTCACTCACTGGATCTGCTTATTTACTTATTTAGTTTAAGAATCCGTCTCTACTTCTGCAAGTCCGAACTAGAAAAGGCATCAAGACCAGTTAGTTTAGTGAATCAGAACAATATATTCTCCAAAAAAGTGAACAGGAAAACTCTGATTGTGATCTTGGTGTGAAACGGTCCAGATCTGGATTCTTTACAGCGGTGGTGAATGGAACCAGACGTCTTTTCCCCCTTTAAACCCTCCAGTGGAGCTCCGCCACCATGAAGGGGTTCGGTTTAGTCCAAAATCTTCTCCAGGTTCTGCAAAAACAACGTCTCATCAGGCACGTCGGACGTCCGGTTCTATTCACCGACACTGGGAACGGTTCTGATTTGATGCAGTTCATACCCACTTCGAAAGACTTTGTTCATCTTAATTGATTAGTTGTGTGTTCATTTTGCTTTAGCCTTAATTAAGATGTTTGTGTGATTATAATCCTGCTCTCAGCGTGTCATAATAATATTATTATTTTTTTTATTATTTAAATTTGTTTTAAATTTCACATTTTATAACAATTATTTATGTTATAATGTGCATGCAATTGTATTGTTATTATTATTATTATTATTATTATTATTATTATTATTATTATTCCTGATATCTTGACATTGAAAATTTATCTGCAATGCAAATTGGGATTTTTGACAAAAACATTGTAATAATCTCAATAAATCATTAAATCCTAATTTCGTATTCATTTTATACATCTTTTCAAAATATCTCAAACATTATTTTCATGATTAAATCCAAATAATAATATTATTGTTATTATTCCTTATTATTCTATTATTATTTGACTTTTTGATTTTTATTGTGAATACTTTGTTTAAACATTTTATTCTAAACATTGAATATATATTGAATTCTAATTTTGTTCTCAAATAAGATTTTCTCTCTTTTATTAGACCTCAGCTACACAAAGTTTTGGCACCCCTGGCCTGTGTTATGTTGCTCGTTAGATAATTTATTTTTGTTTTTTTCCAAGGAAGGTGGCGGCCAGTCAAAAACAGGCCTGCTGGTCTGCTTTTAAGCCACTCCGTCCTGGAACCCATGCCTTTTTAAGGTGGAAAATGGCCCTGAAACAATAGATGACCAATAAAGCGAGGCGTAGTTCCAGCTCTGCACCTTTCTTTCCTGGCTTAATGTATTCACAGTGAACTGTGAAAGGCAAAGCAATTGGACATCTGTTCGGAGAACTTGAGAGGACGCCTAGCTGGAGGCTCCAGACTGCCTCTCTGTGATCTGCTGGCAAATGGCACTATTATAGAGCCATGTGTGTCTCCTCCAGATTGCTCTTCAGAAGCCATTCAGGGTCTCCATGCAGAAATGGAGCTCAGGTGCTGCACTTCAAACATCTACCTGGGCCGGCCCTGCTTCTTCTGGGCTGATGCATCTTTTCAAACACCTTAACTCACAGGAAGACACCTGTCCCATCACACACCTGGTGCCCATGTCTGGTTTGATTCTGCAGTGCTTTTGCAAGAAAGATGGGACAAAAGAGAGGATCATAAAAGCCAGGTCTCCACAAGTTGCCCAGCACATTGCAATAAGCAGCTGAGAAGAATGATACTTAGTTGAGCCTCTTCTCTCAGGCTTTTTTTTTTTTTGGAATTTTGAATTTTCCGTTCCACCTTAAAAGGTGCAGCAGTTCCATTCTGGTGCCCGAGGCGTCATTTAAGGTGGAACGGAAAAATTCCCCAAAAAAGCTGGAGAACAGGGCTGAAAGACGGGGTTTGGGGTTTAAAACGACAGAAATCAGATGAGCAACCAGAAGAAATGGCACGGAAGATGAAAAGGGGCACTAAAATCCGACCAGGCGTTTAGAGAGAGAGAGAGAGAGAGGGATGGAGATGAAAGAGACATTTAAAAGACACCGGCAGCTGAAATAGTTACCCCAATGAGTCCACCTGTTAGGGAAGAAAGTGAGGAAGAAAAAGGAAAAGGCTGAAGCGCCGCAGACACTTTGCGGGATGAAAGAAATCCCGCAACTTCGCTCTAATCACTGCCGGCGCGCGCGCCAAGGTGTAACCCGTCTCGCGCCCCGCAGACGCAGGTGAGATAAACAAAGGAGTGAAATGACCATCTCCCCTCTTTTTTCGGGGGATTCGTTCTCAAAGGAAAGCTCTTACCTGTGATTGAAGGTCGGAGGACGCGCTGCGAGAGAGGATGGACGCGCTGGATGGACGAGTGCAGCTGTTGGCCACTAGAGGTGCTACACTGTTCACAGGGCTGCCTTTGGTGGAGAGTGAGGACACTGAGGACTGCAAGCAGCTATAACCTGCTGGAGACTCCTCCTCCGCCCACATGCATGGCTTACATTAGAGAGGATGTGTGGTTGGGACAGCAGATCATGAGGTCTTGGGGTTGGTGATCAATGGAAGTGGACCCAAAAATGTCTAGAAGTGTCCATAAATCAGTTTTAAGGACACCCTGCCAAGAAAAGCCCTGCTGTCGTAGGGTGTCCCAGTTCTTGCTGGGACAGGGGAGTGTGGAGAGGTGTTGCACACCAAAAACAGAGGCAGAATCTCAAGAAGTCACAAAATAACGGGCCGTTAAGATATGAGAGCGTTCACTACGTTGGACAGGGACGGTGTTAAGTTAATGTCCATTTGACCCACATGGGCGTCTAGTACGGTTCAGGATTACAGTGCATGTGTGAAAGCGGTTAGAGATTTAAAAAATGATGATCGTATTTTCTTTCAGAGCATCATGTTCCTGAATAGCTTCAAAAAAATCGAACTGTCCGTTCAGAGCTCATTATTGCTGAAAGACCCACATCTGGACATACTTTCATGTCGCTTTGATGTGATCTAAGAGTAAGTAAAGTCCAGCAGCGAGGTCGCGGAGCTGCTCTAATTTCATCGCAGACGGGCCGGGTCGCCTACAGAGCCTCGCTAATAGTCTGGTAATGAAGCAGCTCTTTTTTATTTGGTGACTTGTTGGATCGATTGATGCGTGAAATTGATGTTGGGAAGGAATCAGAGCACTGCTTTTCAATCCCCATCAGATAAATGTCATTGTGATATACTGTTAGTGCCACAGTATGGAGGCATTGTCACGTCTGTCTCTCTTAAAGGCATCAGAGTTGTTTAAGGATTGGTGTTGCATGTGGTTGAGGAGATTTCAATCACTGCTATTAGTGACTCAGTTCCAAAGGACAAGGACAGTCAAAAAAAACAAGGGGTAACGGATGCTCCCGTTAGGGGTCGCCACAGTAGATCATTCTTCTGGTCCTCTGCATCTTCCTCCTTCAAACCAACCTCTTTCACCATGTCCATAAACCTCCTCTTTGGTCTTCGACTTTCCTGGCAGCTCCATCTTCAACATCCTCCTCCCGATATATTCCTCGTCTCTAATCTGGACATGTCCAAGCCAACGCAATCTTGCTTCTCTAACTTTGTCTCCAGAACATCTAACCTGATCTGTCCCTCTAATATACTCATTTCTAATCCTGTCCATCCTCGTCACACCCAACAAACATCTCAGCATCTTTAACTCTGACACCTCCAGCTCCGCCTCCTGTCTTTTCATTAGTACAACAGTACAACATAGCTGGTCTCACTACCATCCTATAAGTCTTCCCCTTTACTCTCTCTGGTACCCGTCTGTCACAAATCACTCCAGTCACTCTTCTCCACCCATTCCAAACTGCCTGCACTCTCTTCTTCATCTCTCTTCCACACTCACCGTTACACTGAACTGTTGACCCCAAGTATTTAAACTCTTCCACCTTTGTCATCTCTATTCCCTCCATCCTAACCACTCACACTCATGGATTCTGTCTTTGTCCTACTCACTTTCATTCCTCTCCTCTCTAGAGCAGATCTCCTTCTCTCCAGGTTCTCCTCAATCTGCTCCCTACTCTTGCTACAGATCACAATATCATCAGCAAACATCATTGTCCACAGGGGCTGCTGTCTAACCTCATCCGTCAACCTGTCCATTGCATCAGTAACTCTTACTGCGCACCTCACCACTGTCACACAGCCCTCATGTGTATCCTGATCTACTGTCACACTCTTCTCCGTAACACCAATCCACTGTAATCTTCTTCTTCATTTGATTGGACTTCTGGGTTCCACCACAAGGTTTCCATATCCTCCTTCTTCTCTCCAGATGTCCCACCATGTGCCTTTCTAGCTGTCTGTCATACCACTTCTTCAGCAGTTTTCCAGCAATCAGAAACCTCTTCAACACCTCCTAGTGCCTGTCCATTAAAGTCTGCACCATTTAAATCCATTAAAGTGGCCCAGTTTCCACCCTGTTAGGGTTAGGCATAAAAATATTTGTATAATTGCAAAAAATATAGTGTACCAAGTAGCTGAACCTCGGTAAGATTTGTTTTTCTTGTGTTCTGTTTAATGGCTCTCCATCCCACAATGCCTTAAGGTGTCTACTGTGTTCTAATTTATAATTCAGCCAGGCTAAAGAATTAAAAAATTGTCTAGAGAGTAGAGGTCTGCTACCCATGACAGTATCTCAGGTGTCTCAGCTTTTTCCTTTAGCTTGGATAAACCAGGAATTAAAATGGCAAGGTCTTCATATTTATACAGCTGTGGCCAAAAGTTTCGAGAACGAAACAAGTGATAGTTTTCACATAGTTTGCCGCTTCAGTGTTTTTAGATCTTTAATCAGACGTTTCTATGGTAACTGAATTAGAATTACAAGCATTACATAAGTTTCACAGGTTTTTATTGAGAATTACATTAAGGTATGCAAATTGATATTTGCATTGCTGGACCTTCTTCTTCTTCTTCTTCTTCTTTTTCAGGAGTTTATCAGAGTTTCTGGGTTTTTGTTTGTCCACCCACCTCTTGAGTATTGACCAGAGGTTCTCAATTGGATTAAGGTCTGGGGAGTTTCCTGGCCATGAATCCAATATTGTGATGTTTCGTTCCTCAAGCCACTTAGTCCTCACTTTTGCCTTTCGTCAGTCAGCATAACTCAGTCAGCATCACCTGTGCAAGCGAGAGGATCACCGAAATGATGTTAGCAGGTCCTTTTGTGGCTGAAATGCAGTGGAAGTGGGGTTTTTGGTCATTTTAATGGCAAGTGGGACTTTACAAATAGTTGCAATTGATCTGATCATCCTCATCACATTCTGGAGTTTTTGCATATTACCATCATACAAACTGAGGCAGTTAACTATGTGAAAATGCATATTGCCGTCGTTCTCAAAACTTTTGGCCACGGCTGCAGACGGCAACATGGTAGATTTAATGTTTTGTAATGCAATGTAATGTTTTTAGTATTTTTATGTAGTAGATTTAAATACACAGCAATGCTACACCTTTTAAGGTGGGATGGAGAATTAAAAAAAAAGCTGCAGGAAATTATTTTCAATTTTTTCCTATTACGTTTTCAATTTTTCTCTTATTTTTTTATTATTATTTTCTCAGCTGCTTGCAAGAAGGTGCTGGACGACTTGTTGATATTCTGCAGATGCATTTTGAGCATATTCTCTCTCTCTCTCTCTCTCTCTCTCTCTCTCTCTCTGTCATCATCACATTTGATGTCTTGGAGTTTAGGGATGATGAGAGGAGTGTGTTTCTTCAAAACTGTGTGAAAAGCAGTGAGAGGAGCTCCAGCACAGGGAGGGTAACGGCTGGAGGGTGATTCTCTGTCAGGTCTTACCCCTACACACCATGCAGCAGGGGGCAGCTATTGAAAACGCCCGGGGAGCAGCGATGGGGATGGTACCTTGCTCAAAGGTACCTCGGGGCAACCTACTGGTCTGGGATTTGAAACCACGACCTTCCAACTCTCTAATCACTAGGCTACTGCTGCTACACGTGGTAAAAAGCTAAGCTGATAAATATTCAGATGTGTTATGGTTGGTGTATTATTTTAATGATTGGACTCAGGCAGACACTTACTGCAGTCTAACTGAATCTGGATGCTCTTTCATTTTGATCCAGGTTTGGGAATCTCAGCACAACTTATGTCAGGATCAGGCTAGGTGATATTTTTGTCTCTTACGACGGTCACCATGTCAGATTAGGCCATAAATCCTTACCGTGTAGCTCCACAAGTAAGAATCTCACCAATCATGACTGACGACCTTGAGCCGGTTCATACGTCTTTGAGGAGGAGGGTAAAGAAACTGTCAATCATGGCTGCAGAGGCACTGTTTGTGATGCTTGTGCAGGAAAATAATTAAAAAAAAAACATTGTAAAAGTGATCGCAGAGCTGTTTCTTATGTGTGGACTGTCTTTCAGCGAGGAACTGTGTTTCCAAAAAACATCCTCAATTGAAATTTTTCCAGCAGGACCAACCTTCTTTCTGTTCACCATCTTTATTAAGACAGGAAAGTCCAAAAAAGTCACACTGGTGACATTGCTGCTCTTTGATTGGGTCCCTCTATTCCATTTCTAACTTTCGTTTTTGTGTCCAACACTAAAAATTTGCAAACAGCCCTTAAGAAGAGTGATAGAACGCAGGATATGTCTTTCAGCAAGTCCCTCAACTCTAAACGCTCGACCACAGCTGTCCCAGAAATACAGATGCAGAGGATTGAACATGCAAATCATGAGCTCTACCATTGAGCTACATGAAAGTGAAAGTGACAACCCTTGTCATTGCGAGGTCACAGCACTGCAACGAAATTGGACCTCTGCTTTTAACCCATGCACACAAACACCGTGCAGCAGTGGGCAGCTATTGAAAGCGCCCGGGGAGCAGTGACAGGGACGGTACCTTGCTCAGGGGTACCTCAGGGTATCCAATGCGGGGCGACTCTCTAACCACTAGGCCACCACTGCCCTACATCATCCCCACTCTTTCAAAAATATTTAATATTTGTAAAATAATTCATGTACGTTTCTTTCTTTTCTTTCTTGGAGTGATCCTAATCTCCAGCATCCCCTCCTCTTTCATGTGGGAAAGGTAGAGATGCCATGCAACAAAATACAGCACTGTGGCCAAAAGTATGCGGACAGCCTAGCATCATGTGAGCATGCTATCTCATCTCAAAACCATGGGTGCTGATATAGCCTTGGCTCCCTCATTTGCCTTCCCTTTCCTGTGCTTTTCATGCTGGGTGGGTTTCCATTAAACTCCAAGAGTGTTGGCTTGAGTGGGGTTGCGGTCAAGGTCCCGTTCTGTTCTTCTTCTCTAATATCATCACGTCTTTTAGCGCAGGGGAACGGTTTATTTTTCCCAAACTTTGTGAGTGCTTTTCGTTCTACATCGAGGAGCTCTTATTTCAAAGCAGTCGATTTGTTCGGCCCTTCAGAGAGCATGCTCTCCCTCAGCCCGCCACAGCTCTCATCTCAGTATATCTTATCTCTTAACTGGTGACGCTCGCTGCTGACCCCACTCCTCCAGGACGGCGCTGTCAGAGAGTCGGGTCACCCCTTGTCAAGAATATGTTCGTTCTCTCTCTTTCATCCTGCAAAACAAATGCTCACAGTTTGAGCCAGACACTCCCTCCTGCCCCACTGATCCCAGCACTGCCAGAGACTTCATAATAGGGAGTCCGGTTTACAGTCCAGCCTCTTCTGATGGGCTCCTCACCCACTCCGGTGCTCCGGTGAGGCTTTGGGCCGAGCAGATGGCTGGTCCTGCTAAAGCGCGGGCTCCATTAGCATACGGTAACCTGGATTATAACTAGAAGGGGCCGGTTTTGGGAAAAGCTGTCTCCTTGAAGATATCAGTCCAGCCCGCCCTGCTCATACATCAATATTCAAGTCTCCTGAATGTAAGCCACCAACAGAAATAGAAAGGATGTGGCAAGGGTACCACAAAGCTCGATTTCATTATCTGAAAGTGCGTGAGAGATAGTGGTTCTATGATCCAGGAATATCAACTACACCCAGGACAAATATGCAGCTATCAGACACGTTTGCTTAATTAAGGTATTCATTTCATGTAATTACCACAGGAATCCGGAGAGACACCGAGTGTTACACAATGAACTTCCTGATACTGCAGAAAGCCATCAGAGAATTAAAGAGCTCGGTAACGTTAGATGATTGCAAAGGTTGAATATGAAAGTGACTTTTAAACAAGTCAGACAGGCGGCTTTATTTATTTATTTTACCTCCATTTTTACCTCCGATGACCTCAGCTCAGCTCCAGCCTAGTCTGGTTTTAAAGTGACCTTTAAATCAGTGGGCATGGGATGTGGAGGAGGACATAGAACAGGTTCTGGAGAACTGGAGACATTTGGAAACTAGAGACAGGAAAACAAAAACATACACTGTGTGCAGAATTATTGGGCAAGTGAGAATTTTGACCAGATCATCACTTTTCTGCAGATATTCCAAGTTCCAGCTGTATAAACTTGAAGGCTGATTTGATATAAGCAGATCAGTTGATGCGTGTTTGTGTAAAAAGTCTTTCAGAGGGATGCGGCACTCTTGAAATTCCAGAAACACATGATCCTCCAGTGCTGTTCCAGAACTGAACCTACTTGGAGTGTCCAGAAGAACAAGGTGTCAGGGAGGTGGACAAGGTATGGAAGAGTGAAACCCCACCACCACTGAACAAGACACATCAGCTGAAACATCAAGACTGGACCATGAAACATCTACAGACAGAGTTTTCAGGTTTGATGGAGATGAGATGAGAGTGTCTCTTGATGGACCAGATGGATGGACCCTTGACTGGATCAGTTACAGGCACAGAGCTACACTTCCACTCAGACACCAGCAAGGTGGAGGTGGAGGTACTGGTCTGGGCTGGTGTTATTAAAGATGAGCTGGTTTGACCTTTTCAGGTTGAAGGTGGACTCAGAATCAAAACCAGACCTACTGCCAGTGTTTAGAGACACTTTCTTTGAGCAGTGCGTCAGGAAAAAGTCTGATCTTTCAAGAAGACCATTAATTTTGTACTCCATCATGGAAGTTCTCCACTATGTGTCCAGTAAAGACCTTAAAGATGAGAGAATAATGACACACCCCCTTCCTCACTTGAACTAAACCCTGTTGCGAACTTGTGGACCTCCTTAAACGAGATATTTACGGGGAAGGAGAACAGTCCACAGAGTTTGGAAGGCTGTGGAGCTGCTGCACTAAAAGCTGATCATCAACGGATGAAGAAATGGACAGACTCCGTGAATGAAAGAATTACAACTGGTATCCTCAAACACTCACTCTCCCAATAATTGTGCACACAGTGTAAAAGCTCAAGTGATTCATTACCTCTCAGTGGTGGTCTCACAGCTGTCACAATCTTAAAAATGAATATTTTTAATCACACTTTAGGGGAACATGGAGCAATGGTGAAGAATGTGGTTGTGGGTTCGATTTTTAGGAGCTTCAGTTTCCTTCTGCAGTCCAAACACAAGTCAGGTGGACCGAAGATGATAACTTGCCCTCTTAGGGTGTGTGTCTGTGTTCACTACTGCACTCATCACACTGCACACCTTCATTGCCGATCACCTTCTGAAGGATTTCACAGAAGGAGGTCCTGATTAAGCTTCCATTCTGATTAGACTGAAAATCATGTGAAGTAGGTTTTATTGTCATTTCATGCATTTACACACTGAAACCAAACAGCATTCGTGGTCATGTTCCTACACATGAGACAACGTGGAACATGAGACCTCACTGCAGGCAAAACAACATTCAGTGCAAAACCTTCAACACAATCCAACACAGAGCAGAAACTGTGATTTGCATTTGCTCATCCAGAGCGACTTCCATGTCCTAATTACAGGAACAGTCCCGCTGAAGCAGCTCGGGGTTAAGGGTCTTGCTCCTGGTGGTGGTAGTGCCAGAGGTGGGAATCAAACCTGGAACCTCTTGATCCAGAGGTCCATAAGCAAGTACCCCACCACTAGACCACGTGGTGAAGAAACTGCTGAGTGTGAAACTGATGAATCCAGCGTGTTTAGTGTATTTAGAAGCAGGGCAGCTGGAGGGGGCGGTGAAAACATTAGATTCTGGAATTTATTTGTGCATATCTACCTGATATGCATGTCAGGTAGACAGGAGATGCTACTCTGCCCCTTGGTGTGAATGTGTGTGTGTTTACCCTGTGATGGACCCCCAGTCTCTAGTGCAGGGGTCACCAACATGGTCCCACCAGCACCAGGATGCCCCCAAGGACCACGTGAGTCACCCACGGACCTGTTCTAAAAATAGCACGACTCACCAGTGAGCAGCGTCTAAAATCTAATTTGATCCTGTTGCTATTCTTAAATCACATTTGCATTTATATAGATTTGAAAATGACAATATCTAAAGAAAAGCATTTAAAACATGTGCATTAAACATGAAGTTTAGATAAGTTTAGATAACTGGTAGCCCTTCGTATGGCTCAGGACCCATAAAGTAACTCTCAGTTTCAAAAAGGTTTTGAAAAGGCTCTCGCGTCCCGTATTCCTGATGAGTTTTCCGTCAGGTCTGTTGATGGGTATATTAAAGAACCAGGTCTAGATTTGATGGGACAGTAAGAAATTTGACCAAAAAAATACAAAATTTTAAATAAATAAGGCAATCTTTTAATGAAAAGGTGCAACAAAAGAAGAAAAAAATTATTGTCCAACATATATAAAACATACAACGTACAGGGACGTACTCCGAGCAGAAAAGTAAAAGTACAGGAATGTACTGAGAGTGTAAAGTAAAAAGTACACAAATGTACTGAGAGTATAAAGAAACAAGTACATGAATGTACTGAGTGTGTAAAGTAAAAAGTACAGGAGTGTACTGAGTGTGTAAAGTAAAAAGTACAGGAATGTACTGAGAGTGTAAAGTAAAAAGTACAGGAATGTACTGAGAGTATAAAGTAAAAAGTCCAGGAATGTACTGAGAATGTAAAATAAAAAGTCCAGGAATGTACTGAGAGTATAAAGTAAAAAGTACAGGAATGTGCTGAGAGTGTAAAGTAAAATTACAGGAATGTACTGAGAGTGTAAAGTAAAAAGTACAGGAATGTACTGAGAGTATAAAGTAAAAAGTACAGGAAT
>CM029366.1:33028633-33050741 GCA_017165825.1 Hepsetus odoe
CACACACACACACACACACACACACACACACACACACACACACACACACACACACACACACACACACGCGGATGGATGGACGGTCAGACAGTCAGACGTTCAGGCAGTCATACAGCCAGAGATAGATAGATAGATAGATGGATGGATGGATGGATAGATAGATAGATAGATAGATAGATAGATAGATAGATAGATAGATAGATAGATAGATAGATAGATTGATTGATTGATTGATTGATTGACAGACGGACGGACGGACAGACAGACAGACTGACTGACTGACAATCAGTCAGTCAATCAGTCTGTCTGTCTGTCAGTCAGTCAGTCAATCAGTCTGTCTGTCTGTCTGTCAGTCAGTCAATCAGTATGTCTGTCTGTCTGTCTGTCTGTCAGTCAGTCAGTCAATCAGTCTGATTGATTGATTGATTGATTGACTGATAGATAGATAGATAGATAGATAGATAGATAGATAGATAGATAGATAGATAGATAGATAGATAGATAGATAGATAGATAGATAGATAGATGGATAGATAGATAGATAGATGGATGGATAGATAGATAGATAGATAGATGGATAGATAGATAGATAGATGGATGGATAGATAGATAGATAGATTTACAGCAGATTTTAGAAACAAAATACAAAGTGGGTTTTTTCATACGTCTACCTTCGCTATATTTATTCACCTCAGCAGTTTTGCTTTTTTCCTTTTTATCCTCCCTTCTTTTCATGTGATATTTCAGGTAAACATTTTTACATTTCTTTTAAAATGTATAATTAATCAGTTGATAAATGTATCATTGATTAATGGAATTTGGTGAAGGAAAAGTGTGAATGAGAAAAGAAAATGAAGAAAGTCGAGGATTGGTTACCTGGGTAGCCTAATGACCAGAGACATGCCTGCAGCAAAAAAATCAAAAGAAGGACCGCGGAGGCAGCAGGGGCACCGCCCGCTTTCAACAGGATTTGGTGAAGCAGTGAAGTGAGGCGGAACACATAATTGGTTGCGTCCCTGCGTCTTCAGCGCTCTGCTGCAGAAACATGGACACTGAAAAAGAAGGATTGCGACACTGATTGCCTTCATGATGAAATATTACGGAAGAATCTTAAACAGCCGATGGCAACAGAAAATCAGCAACACTGAGGTCGAGAATAAAAGCCACCATGACCATCGTACAACAGAATATCCGAAGAAAAATAGCACTCTTCGGACACGTTGTCAGAATGAAGGATGACAGAATGGTGAAGCTGGTAATGCCGGGCAACATGAAGGGTTCCAACAGGCGAGGACGTCCCAGAAGAGAATGACTGGATGACGTCACAGACTGGGGTAAGGTGGACATAGCTACATTGACCAGGGAATTAAAAGACCGGACAAATTGGAGACAGCAGGTCAACCATGCAACCAACACCTGTGGGCACTGATCCCATGGAGGTTGATTGATTGATTGATTGATTGATTGATTGATTCTCTTCCACGTCAATTAATACCTTAACCACACTGGGGATGGATCTCATCTAAAACCCAAGAAAAAAACAATTATCTTACACAAAAACACAGACACACCTGAAACACACCTGCTACCGTACCTTTAAAACTGCTGTATGTAAATGAGCTAAATTCTGATTGGCTGCTTCGAGTCGTGCATTATTCAAGAACCAGGCCTGGCTGAAACGCTTCAGCATGGAAGGGCGGGGCTAAAAAGGGCAGAATAGGTCTCTTTGTGACATCACAAACTACATTTGTTTTTGCAGCAAATTTCAAGTATCTATTTACTTTAGTCTTTTCATGATCAGTCTCTTCTGAGAACATCTCCTCTCCTAACATCTCTAACGATCTAACGTCCTTAGTGATACACTGCACTTTTACACATTCATTTTAACGATGTACATCTATTTTAATGTGTTTATCTCATTCTATTTTACCCCAAGTGGCATTTAATCTTCATGTAAAGCTCTAACTGCACTCTAGCTAGAATGCTTGCAAGCCGCTGAATTAAATTGTCCGCTAAATGGACTCTCTGAGTAGAAATGGTACTGGCCCTTTAACCAGAGATGAGCTGCACATCTGCCTCCTCCTTTTAGTTTATAGCCAATCGGCCGACAACAGGCCATCATTCACACAAATCACGGTGTGCTTTTAAACGTTAGTGTAAGTGACAGTGTGACACATCTTGGGAAACGCTTCTGGTTCAGGAAAGGGCGTCGCCACCATGTTCGCGCCTGAGAGTCAATGGAGGAGCTTCACACCTCAGGAACACTGATTATCCATTTAACAGCCTGCAGACAGCGAGGGGAAGATATCCCCCCAGACAGTCGGATAAAAACATTCATACACTCTGGCCATCAAAGCTTTGTCACTTTTTCTGCAAAGTACACTTAGATTTTCACAGCTTTTTTGCGGAAGGGAAGGTTTAGTGATGCACTCATGCTTCGGGTGTATTTGTTTATGTTTATTTGGATGTATTTATCTGAAAGTGTAAAAGTGAAAGTGACTGTTCTTGTCAATGTGAAACACAGCGCGGCACACAGTGAGACCCAGTTCAACCTCCGCTTTTGACCCACACACACCGTCCAGCAGGTGGCAGCTATTGAAAGTGCCCTGGGAGCAGTAATGGGGACGGTACCTTGCTCAAGGGTACTTTAAGGCAATCTACTGTAATGGAATTCAAATCCACACCCTTCCTGGAGCTCCCTAAACACGAGGCCACCGCTATGTTTATATGAATCAAACCGTTTTCATTATTGTGAGTGGGAATGTACGAATTTTCAATTTTAGAAAAGTGAAAGTGACTACCCTTGTCATTGTGAAACGCAGCACAGCACAACACAACAAAATTCAACCTCCGATCCGGGGCAACTCCCTAAACACTAGGCCACCGCTGCCCCAGAAGGGCCTGGTATATTAGCGGTTAGCTGTAATTAGTCTATTAATCATTTATATTTATATGTATATACTATATAAATATATAAAATTTTATCAATTTCTATAAAAAATGAAGAAAGCCATACAAAAACAGCTCCTAATGCAGTTTTTCTTTTTTTCTCAACATTAAATTTACTTCTGTACAGCATAGACGCCCCAGACAAGCCTCGTCTGACACACCCACAGAATGCCCATATAAGGTGTTGTTTTTTGATACTATTGAGATTAACATGTTACCGTGTTGTCCATGATTAGACTGGTTTATTAAAGGGCCAATATCCTACACTTTTACTTTATTTTCCCGGGAAGCCCATTTATGACAATCATTTGAAGTTAAGTAGCAAAAATATATTCGTTTTTACAAAACATCAACCGTTAATTGCTTAGAACTAAACAGGCTTTTTATTACCGTGTCTAGAAGGATGATATATGATAGAAATTTGGGCAGTGATGACCCAGTGTTTAGGGAGTCGTCTCAGGATCAGAAGGATGCGGGTTCAAATCCCAGACCAGTAGGTTGCCCTGAGGTACCCTTGAGGGTGGCGATGGTCTAGTGGTAGGGTACTTGCCTACTGGGATTCGAACCTGGGACCTCTTGATCCAGAGTACCTCCAGCACTACCTCCACTGGGTCCTTGAGCAAGACCCTTAACCCTGAGTGTCTCCAGGGGGGACTGTCCCTGTAATTAGGACATGGAAGTTGCTCTGGATATGAGCATCTGCTAAATGCCGTAAATGTAAGCAAGGTACTGTGCCTGTCCCTGCTCCCCGAGTGCTTTCAATGGCTGCCTCCTGCTGCACTTGAGTGTGGGCAGAGGATTGAAATCCATTGTGTCTCGCTGTGTGCTGTGCCGTGTTATACAGTGACCAAGACTTTCACTTTCATATGTAAATGACGTCTATTTTGATTGGGTCCCTTCTATGCTCTTCATTCAAAAAAGATCAACTGCACTAAAACACTTTGTATCATCATGTATGGGTGTGGCCTAACTGCCCCACAGGCGGATACAGGTAAATGGACCTCACTTAAGCAGCTGAATTCTTCAAAATGTTGGTCTTTCCTTGACATGGGCCCTTTAAAAATGTACTTCGAACTTCTTCTGGCCCAAAGAAAGGTCTGAATGTTGAGGATCACTAACATTAGAACAATGGAATAAAATGTGTGAATATATCTTTTTTCCTGAGTTCAGCTGAATCCGGTTCTGGAACAGCGAAAGGACAAAAGGACCCAGAGCTCGACGTAGGCGCCAGCTTATTTGCATTTTCCCATGAGTCCCGGTAGCCAGCTGTAACCGTAGTTTTAATGATGCTGCTGTTTAACGCAGTTAGTGCTGTTTATTAGCGAAGCGAGCTGCTCTGCTGGTTTACATGTGTACATGTTTTATGGAATGTTACTGGCAGCTGGAGATATTCTCAGCTTCTCCTCAGCTCTGAATCCTCCAGCTCCACCAAGAATTCACAGCTACATGCCCCCTCTGCTGTGCAGATGAAGTGAAAGTGACTAATTGTCATTGTGGACACAGTGAACAACAACCAGAGACATCCTCTGTATTTAACCCACACACACAGGCCAGCAGGGAGCAGCCATGAGCACCTGGGAAGCAGTGATGTGGACAGTACCTTGCTCAAGGGTACCTCAGGGCAACCTACTGGTGAGGGAATCGAACCCACAATCTTCCGATCCTGTGGCCAACACGTTATCCACTAAGCCACCGCTGCCCATGCCCCCCTGTTTCAAGTTTATATAAATTTGAATACTTCACCATTTGATGTTGTAACTGCACTGTTTCTAATAAAGCTCAACAGATCTGTATTTTTATTGTACTATTATAAACCTGCTTAATGTTTGTAATCCTCTGTAAATAATACTGTATGTACATTTTATTACCTTTGACTATAGAACAAGAGAGTCACTAATAGGCTGAACCAAATTTATTATCTGCATTAAAATTCGTAATATTTGTCCCGTATTTTCCAGATGCTCATTTGTGCCTTCACTGTCCTTTGTTGCCTCCGTTCCCTATGTCCTTCTGACCTTGTTGTGAAGGAGTGCCAACCAGGGTGGGTGGCGACAGGACCCGCTCCAGACAGCAGATGCCAGCACAGTCCCCCTCCAGGCAGGAGGGGGAGGTGCACAGCCACAGCTGACAGCAATCAGCAGCAGCTATAAAGCCACAGCTCAACCGAGTGCTGCTGTTGAGTGTTTGTGTGACACACACAATCTGAATGCTGGTAGTTCTGGGCTTTCATTTTGAGTTCTGGCGATTGAAGTGCTTGTTCTCCCATTTCAGGTTGGTATTAATGAATATATAAAATAAAGAAATAAAAAAAAGAATCAAAACGTTTCTGTTTCCCTTCTCAGGCTCGGTGTTTTGAGCCAATCACCAAACTCTCCTCATTCCCCTGCTTTTGTTTTGTTGAGGAAGCCATTTGGTTCTGCTCAGGTTAAGATCTGCATGTTGTTCCTTCTGGTATTTTGAGTTCTGGTATCAGTTCTTCTGCTATATCACATTCATCAGTGACCTTCTCAGTGTTGTATTCACTCCAGAGCTTGGGTCAAGATTTCAATTTCTAGGTGCTTTGATGGTGTTGCTACCGTCACTGTTCCATGTTGTTGTTCCTGATTTATCCCCATCACCTGTTGCTGTGTTCTCCTGTGTCTAGTTTGTCACCCTCCTCCTTTTCTCAGTTGTTCCAAGTCTTGTTTCATGCTGAAGTGCCACTTTGTCTCAGTGTGTCTGGTTTTATTTGTGAGTTTTTGCATTTTCATTCTTATTTTATAGAGATTCGGTTTCTTAGTGTCTTGCTTTCTTGATAAAGTGTGTTTAAGGTCATACAAGCTTGCCTCCAGTGCCTTTTTTGTGACACTTGTATGAATAGTCTGCAACTGATTTCATAAAATGAATAAATAATGCATTAAGGCTGCAGTTACTATGTTTTGATAGTCTTTGCAGAATTGCTGCATTTCTTTTGAGAGTAATTTGCTAAAATTGGGCTTTTTTTTTTTTTTTTTTCTTTAAAGGAACAGATTTGGGATTTTAGGCTTTACTGCCATGAGCTCATCAACTGGAAATACCGTCATGTTGCAGGAGTAAAAAAATAACCCCTCGTTCTGTTCCCAAGCAACTTTAAAGCCTGACTGTGATGCAAATCTGAACTCAAAACCTGTGAAGACATGACTGCTTACTGATTAGACCTCAAAAAAAGAGTAGATGTGCATCTGAGGTGTTGAAACAAATCAGATTTGGCTGCTTGTCCATACAAAGGCATGCTGTAACCTTCGTAATGGAAAAAGCATACCAACTTTGAATGGGTGGGAAAGGTCATGAGCTTCAAAGGTGTGGGTTATCATCCACCAATCATGGATGGAGGAATGCAGAGAGCAGTAATGATGGCTGAAGTGATGGATGGTGGAACCTCCTACCTTCTATGATGTGGAACAGAATAAACACTGAGCAGCATAACACCCTGAGGAACCGGAGGTAACAGTCAATTCCAACATATTGGTGCCATCTTCCACAGAATGAGCTTTTTTATGAAGACGAGTCTTCTAAACGAGGTTTGTCACTAAATGTTCCATTCACACCTTAGTAGTCTAGTAGGGGGCACTCACACTCATTCAAAAACATATTAGTTCCATCCAAAACCAGGTTTCTCGGGGGTTTTCCAGAAGTCAGTGTTTTTTGAAAACAAACATATGCCGAAATACATCTGGTTTCAGAGCAGCTGGCTTGAAACTGAATCTTTCTGAAGAAGCTGCAGGGCAGATTTTATAACTCTTCATAAAATCTGATAAATCCATGCAAATGTTTTTTTTAGACATCTTAATTCAGACAAACTTAAAACATTAAAAATTCATGAATAAACATAGCAAGAATCAAGTAACACTTTGCTAAAGGGCTTTTGAAGGACACCTACATATGCTTTTTATGTTCTTTTTAGCTTGATGTCGCACCAAAGACTGAGTAGACTATTTTTGCCCCAGAGCGCATTGCTGTGTTCCGGCGGTGGCTCCGGGATGATCATATCCCTTCCAGAAGCTTTATAATCCAGCCTTGAACTGCACTGTGTTTTTGGAGACTAAACCCATAATGATAAACCCAACATGAATGTCTTCTGGGATTATGTATCACTTTTATGATACAAATCCTGAGGAATATCACCGATTTCTGTCAAAATTTATAGCAATGGGAATACGAACACATTACTAAAATCCCTGCAGTTTTTTTGTACTTTTTCTAAATGAATGTTAGTGACTTATTTTATCCGCACTGTCAGGCTGTGATGTGAGGGCTGGGGAGATAAGAACTGGAATAAATTGGTCACAAATAGCCTGACCAAGCACCAAGGGGATGTGTGCAGGAAAAATGATCTGTGAACATCAGCAGCGTCGGTACAGGATGGGTCTTCTGGGCGAAACCTGCAATTTAGAAGCAGAAAAAGTACAATATCAACCTGCTTGTTCTAACTGGATCATGGAAGGATGGTTCTTTGGCGAGACTGAGCACCAGGGGTCAGGTCAGGCCACCTCAGGTCTTTGCTTGGTCAGGCCAAAAACTGGGTCAAGGACCACGGTTAATTTTACCCCCTCACTTGTGAAGTCCTACTCCCTGAAGAGTCAATTACAAGAAAAAGGCAGCGCACGAGCAAGAGTCAATAGCCTGGAGTTCTGACCGAGCCATCGCCCTTTAACCTCCAACTGCAACATCCAAAACCTGTTATAGAATCTCAAAACAAGGGAGAAATCCTGCAATTTAAGCAAAAAATATGACTTTTTGCTTCTGTGAAAGGAAATTCACCAGTTTTGAAAAAAGTCTACACAATAAAAAAGTTAGGATGAACATACAGTGACCAGGTATTCATGGGAAATGAAGTCAAGATTGTTCCCAATGGAACCAGAGATCTAAACAGTTAAACCTCTGGGGTCTGAGCCAATTATTTATCCCTTGGGTTGTTATTTAGGGAGCTGCTCTAATAGAATGGGGATCTGTTATTCCACTGAGATCAGAGCCACACCCAGCCAAAAGCACAGCTTCTGATTGGTCAGATTCAACCCAAGGTATCATGGTGGTGGATAACAACCATGCCGACTACAAAAAGTGTTTCTAACATGGAAAAATAGGGTTTATTATGGGATGGATTAAAAGTGCACAACGTTTAGGTGAAACTGCAAAATTGGACAACAAATTCTTATTTTACTTTTATGCTTTTACAATCAGATCTGTTCAATTTAACCAATCCTGGTAGATTTGTAGCAAGAGATGTGTGTATATAGAGCTAGTCTGATGTCTTAGAAATCTGTCTTCACCGTTTGAGGTGCTCCTCCATTCCCTGGTCGGGTAATATGAAGGTAGAGCTCATGAATTACCCTGTGAAGCCCATCCTGTCCATTACGGAGTAGCATCTGATTGAAGGGTCCAGGTATAAAAGGCATGTGGTTGATTTGTCTTTCTGCTTGTTGCACTACAAAGATGTCTTCAGGAAGGCGTGAAATTCTAATTTGTCATCTTCTCAGAGCATGGAGAACAGGTGAGATGGAGCCATGGTTTGAGCAGCATTCGCTACATCAAAAGACCTTTACAGTCTGGCTGATGCATTTGATCATTAATGAGGCTTTTATTAGAAGTTGTGCTGAGATACAAATACTTGTAAACCAAGTTGTATTTGATTTCTGTTAATGAAGGCTTGATCAAATTATTATCGCAATATGTCCTTAAGAAATGGCCAAGTTTAATTGAACGCCTAAGCCGGTGAAGTAAATAAGGAACAGCAATTTTCTTGTCCAGCTTGAATGATTTTCTTTAATTACACATGTATGATTACAAGTGTTCTCTCTTTCAGAAATAACACACATGCAAAATTAGAAATGCTAAATTTGGAGCAGATGCAGACCAGAGGAAGTTCTGGGCTGGGAATCTTTTCGAATGATTCCCTTGGGAATGATTTGTGAACAAACTCACATGTAAATCCAGTCTAAACTCAAAGAGAGTTTGATTCTAACCAGTCAATTCACTACCACCACCGTTCTTCTTCAGCACAGCCTCAACTCTCTTAGACCAGCTCCTTTCTAACACTTCTCCAGGTTCCTGAAGGACATCCCAAAGTGGAGGTGATCTCACTTTTGTCTCTGAAACTGCTCAGGTACAGAGCAGTGAGAAAATGAGAGACAATAACGTTGTCCTTTGGGAAGATCTGGAGAACTGTTCCTCAACAAGACATTAAAACACAAGAAAGTGGATCTTTGGAAGAAAAATTGGAAGAAATGAGGGTTGGAAACAATGCTGTAAATTCCCAGCTACTGCATGAAGTTCCTCCAGGTATTTTGCAGCTCTGTTTTCTGGGTCCTTCATTGGCCAGGCCTGAAACGGATGTTGGGCCTGAGTTGTATATGATGGGACTGTAATGCTGTGGCCTTTCTGAGTGTGGCTCCATGGACGGTAGGTAAGATGAAAGCTGTGTCTAATACGTTCAACACAGTCACTATGAGCCTGAGACCAAGAGGAATCCGGAGCAAGCTTTCAGTCTTAGAGGCAGCAATACTGACAGTGACTTTCCAGTCTTTAGGACAGCAGTGTTAAGATTCACGTCAGCCACAAAGGGACACGGAAAGCTTAGCAGGTCCCATTTAAAGGGATCACATGTCTTGTGTTCAGTGATTCCCCGAAGTGTACCTAAACACTCCTAATTCGAGGGCAGCAGTGGCCCCAGGGAGCTGGCTCCAGGATCAGAAGATCATGGGTTTTATCCCAGAGCAGTCGGTTGCTCTGAGGTACCCTTGAGCAAGGTACTGTCCCCATCACCACTCCCAGGGTGCTTCAAATAGATGTCCCCTGCTGCACTTGTGTGTATGGGTGAAATGCAGAGGAAGCATTTTGTTGTGTCTCACTTTGCCATGTTTGTTTCTTCTTCTTTCGGCTGCTCCCGTTTAGGGGTCGCCACAGCAGATCATCCGTCTCCATTTCTTCCGGTCCTCTGCATCTTCCTCCTTCAAACCAACCACCTGCATGTCCTATATCACCAGGTCCATAAACCTCTTCCTTGGTCTTCCTCTTTTCCTCTTTCCGGACAGCTCCATCTTCAACATCCTCCTCCCAATGTAATCCTCATCTCTGCTCTGGACATACCTGGTCCAAACCTTGCTTCTCTAACTTTATCTCCAAAACATCACACCTGAGCTGTCCCTCTAATACACTCATTTTTAACTGTGCGGTGTTTCACGGATACAAGAATATTCACTTTCACTTCACTTCATCTGTGTTGGTTTCCTGAGCTCTAATTGGATGGCAGCTGGACTGGAGTTGTCCCTTAATTTTGTCAGTTTCTGTCCAGGGTGATTGTTTTATCACACTGATGGACTCCAGCTAACCTGGTTAGGATAAGTGGCTTGATAACGGACTGATAGTTGTTTATTAGTCCCGCTGTGTCCTAAACCACACCCACAAGTGTGCGCCACCTCAATAGAGAGCTGGATGATGTCGGAGTGGGCGGAGTGGTTTGGGGTGTGCTTACAGGAAAGATTACATTAACATTATAGATAACATATTATTGTAAAATAATATAATATTATAGAGTGTTCTACATGGGCAAACAGACAGACAGATAGATAGATAGATGGGTGAGAGAGAGAGAGAGAGAGAGAGAGAGAGAGAGAGAAATCAGTGGAAAGGAAAAAGGGGTGGATGGACAGATGGACAGACAGGAGATAGATAGATAGATAGACAGTCAGATAGATAGATAGATAGACAGATAGATAGATAGATAGATAGATAATGTTACACATAGATAAACATAAACAGATAAATAAAAACTCCTGATGGCCGTAAAGTTGGATTTTTGACCAGAATGAACTCTTTTTGCTGTTTAGTTTTTAGATGTACACTACGTGGACTGGCAAGTGGATGAAACCAAAATTAACACTTTCTTTCTATTCTAAAATGGAACGAAAGAGCTTTGATGGTTTGGGTCCATTAAAGGAAAGAACGAGGCGAGTTGTTCTCAGGCGGTGGAGATGAACTAGGTCAGGGTTGCTGAGAGTCCACATGGCTGAGCAGACATGACTAAGAGTCTCTGCGCTGCCCGTGTGGACGGTCTGCTGCGGCCGAGCCACGTTCGGCCCAGTCGGATCAGAGCAGAGGCGAAGGTCATTGGCTGTGGTGTCGCTGCGAGTAATTGGCCTTTAGGGGGACGTGCAACAATAATGACCATTGTCAGCCCTTTCTGAATCTGCCAGTGTGACAGTACGGCTGGAGGCAGATGAAAATTATACGGCTGGATGTGGTGTGTGTGTGTGTGTGTGTGTGTGTGTGTGTGTGTGTGTGCTTGCTCATGCATGAATGAATGCAGAGTTTTCAAAAACCCAAGTAAAAAAATACAGAGCTTTGTCCTCTTCCGCCAGTATCTGAAACTTGGAACTGCATAATCTTCACATAAGTGAAAGTGACTATTTGCTCAAGGGTAGCTCGGTGTAACCTGCTGGATTTGAAGCCTTCATTCTAGACGCTTTGTTCTGCTTGAAGGTTCGGACGTAGATCACTGTGTGGATTAACCAACACAGAACTATCAAACTGCTCAGGTACAGAGACTGGACTGAACATGAGAGACAACAACACTGTCCTTCAGGAAGATCTGGAGAACTGCTCAGGTACAGAGACTGGACTGAACATGAGAGACAACAACACTGTCCTTCAGGAAGATCTGGAGGATTTCCCTCAGATGTGCTCAGACTAAAGTAAGGAGTCTGAAAATGGAAGGAAAATGTCAGATTCAGAACAGATACTGTTCTGGACTTTTCCAGGACGTCCTGATGGTCAGTCTGCTTCACTTGGTATCTCAAAGCACTTCATCCTCTTTGGTTTCACCAGCTTACGAGAATGTTGCAACAGCCTGTCTGCATTTATGGGTTTATTAAACTTCATCAGCCAAGCACCAGCACTCGATCCCCCTTTTCAACTCTAATAAAACTCAGAGTGCTGCTGATGAAACCTGTGGATTTTGCAAAAAACAGCAAGCCCACGCATCTATTACTGAGCCAGGTAATGATCTTGGAGGGGAATGTGTGTGTGTGTGTGTGTGTGTGTGTGTGTGTGTGTAGTTCCTCTGAATGTCATGCTGGTGTCTGTGAACCTGCTTTCTGCTCTAATCCTAACCCTAATGATACATTTCAGATGCGTCACACACCATTAACACCATCCCCCCAGCTTTTGTTTCCCCATGCAGGGAAATTAAAGGAGGGAGTTATACTCATTTTCTGATCCGCTTGTCCTGATTAGGGTCTCAGGTGGTGCTGGAGTTTATCCCAGCTCTCACAGGGCAACAACCGGGACAGGTCGTCAGTCCATTGCAGGCCAGACACACGGACAATCCTGACGTGCAGTTCTTTGGACCGGGGGAGGTGCTCCAACCGGAGCTCCTGAAGAAAACACACACGGACATGAGGACAACATGTCCACTCCACTCGGAAAGGACCCGGACTGTCCTACTGTGAGGGGACAGCGTTACACAGTTAAGATGATAGGAGTTCGAAAACTCAAAGGTGCAGCAGATCAACGTGATGATCCGTCCATCCATTCTCTCAACCACTTTATATTTATATTATATTATATTTATATTAAAATTGCATTTACATTAGTGTTTGTAAGAAAGAAGGTAACTTGATCTTACTTAAATATGCAGCTCAAGATACATTTTAAAAAAGTGAAAAAGAATTTTCCCTTCAAGATTCACTCAATAATCTTAATAATTGTAAAATTTAGCCCTTAGAATGAATTCAAAACCAATAAAACAGATTACAGGAATAGAGTGTCCCGCCATCCAGCTGTCTTGGTCATATTTGTTTTGGTTGTCCATGTGATTTTGATTTGTTTTGATCTTTGCCCCGCCCCAGTCCCGCCCCTACACAGTCCCGATATGTATATCTCCGCCCTGTCTCCCTTGTTCTGCTGTGTATCAGTACCGCTGTGTGTGGGTGTGTGGAGTGTGTGTCCGTGATGGAGAACTAGTAGAGACGGTGATGAAAGTGAAGCGGTGAAGTTCATGTGGATTATTTTCAGTAGATTGTTTTTATTGGAGTTGAAGTTCGAGGCTTTAATAGTCTTTAATTCTATTAATATGGAGTGAGATTCAGTTCACTTTCAGCACAGACAGACGCTCCAGACGTCCTTCAGAGGAGACACGTCTCACTCTACACTCTCAGTACACTCCTGTACTTTTACTTTACACTCTCTGTACATTCCTGTACTTTTACTTTACACTCTCGGTACATTCCTGTACTTTTACTTTACACTCTCAGTACATTCCTGTACTTTTTGCTTTACACCCTCAGTACATTCCTGTACTTTTACTTTACACACTCAGTACATTCCTTAATTGTTTACTCTTGTACTGAGAAAACCAGCTGTATCAGAACTACTACTTTGCCTTTTTTACACAACTATCTGTATTTCTTCCTCTGTATTTGGAGAACTGGCTATCCATCTGGAGAGAAAGGTGAGATAAAGTCTCTTTGATCTGTAAATGTCTGCGGCTACATCTGGAATCAAAATAGAAGGCTATGCTGCTTGAAAGGCCTAACGGACTACCAATCTGTAACTTTTGCTTTTTTAATTAAGTTATGTCTAATTCTTTCCACAGTGGATTGAGATCATTTTAATCCTCTCCCATTGCTTCACAAATGATCCCTAGCTGCCCTGTGGTGGCTTGAAGGGCCGCCACACACAGTGTTAGTTTTGAACTCCACCCCGTTGTTTAAAATCTCAAGTCAATGGAATTTTTAATTCGCCTCTGTGGGTGAGAAATGTCCAAAAAGTTCTGTCTCTGATCAAAAACAGGATTGCTGAAGTGTGCACGAGGTCATCAATCATGCTGATTGGAGGGGAGGAGCATATGGCGGCTTTTTACTGAACATATGGGACTTTTATACAGCTCCTGGGGTTGAATCAGCATTATGCATGCCTGCAGACACACACACACACACACACACACACACACACACACACACATACACTGAAACCCCCTTTTCACCCTCCATAGGATTCTGATCTAAAGCAAGCGTTGATGCCCCGTCGAGCACTCCCTATTATGTAGAACTGAGCCGTAGTACGACTAGGCTTCAGTATTCCCAGCCCTCTCCACTGGGCTCCTTCCAGGATGCCTCTGCTAATGAGCCGAGATCACTGTGTGTGTGTGTGTGTGTGTGTGTGTGTGTGTGTGTGCGTGTGTCTTTTTCCCTCCTACGTTTCATCACAGGATCAGACAGCAGAAGTGGAAGCCAAGCCCCCCTGAAGCGAGCAGTCGCGTTCTCTCGGATGCTTGCCACTGCACTGTTGACACTCTAACCCAGCGGTGCCTGCAGGATATTGGGGAATCGAGCGTGCCGTTCCGCCACTGGTTGGGGTCGCTGGTGCACAGGAGATAACCTCAGCTACCACTTAGGTGTCTTCTTTATCAAGCATGGGCAGAATGGTAAAATTGGCATTTAGGGTATGGAATGCCATGAAGGAAACTCTTTAAAAATCTTCACAGTCGGTCCCTTTGGGCCCTAAAACCAACTACACGATTAGACAGGATTTGTGTATATGCTAACACTCCAACCGAACTCTGACCCTCTGCAACAAATCGAAATGACATCACTCCTGGAGGTGGTCTGAGAAGCTTTTGTCACTGGGGGGAGGGGGGGTGGCTTTGTTGCTCTAGCCAGGGATCTTGTGCTCAACTTTTTTACACATAACGAAATACTCGAGTACTACATGAACCCAGGAAGTGCGCAAACATAAGTATAAACATAAACAATGACTGACGCTCTGCTCTGACTCATTAGGGCTTATAAAGTCAGCCCACAATGAGGCACACCTGTCACTCACCCGCAGGTGTGCATAGTGCCGCCTACCATGACAGCTTTAAGTCCAAGTTGTGGTTCACTTGTCCTGAGATTTGTGGACACAACGTGCTCCAGGTTCACTTCATTAGTTGCTGGTTTAAATGTGAAAGTGACTATTTGTCTTTGTCAAACAAAATAAAATGCCCCACACACCATGAAGCAGGGGTTCCCAAATCCAGAACCCAGGGAGCAGTGACAGGGGCAGAACCTTGCCCCAGGGTAATCTATTGATCTGGGATTCAAACCCACAACCTTCCAATCCTGTGACCTTGTCCCTAAACACTAGCCCACAGCTGTTTGAGCCCTTGGGATTTCCTGTATACAAACCACGCTGGTGCTCTGGGATGACAAAACAAACAGCAGGAATAGCAGCTGGTTACGATGGCGGGTTCGCCTAACGAGGAGAAGTTTGGTTTGGAAGAAACTGCTGCGCTTCTCCAGATACAGAACACATTAAATGGGAGCTTTACACAATGCACAGGAACCAAAAGAGCCGTGATTCATTAGGACTGTCCTGCAGGGCTGCATCAAAGTAACAAAAGGTACTAAAAGGTACTTTTCCTTCTTCTTCTTTTGGCGGCTCCCGTTACAGCAGATCATCCGTTTCCATTGCCCATGGTCCTCTGCATCTTCCTCTTTCACAACAACTGCCTGCAGGTCCTCACTCACAACTTCCATAAACCTCCTCTTTGGTCTTCCTCTTCTCCTCTTTCCTGGCAACTCCATCTTCAACATCCTCCTCCCGATATAATCCTCATCTCTCCTCTGGACACGTCCAAACAAAGACAAAGTTAGTCTTGTTTCTCTAACTTTGTCTCCAAAAACGTCCAGGCTGATCTGTCCCTCTAATATACTCATTTCTAATCCTGTCCATCCTCGTCACACCCAACGAACATCTCAGCATCTTTAACTCTGACACCTCCAGCTCCGCCTCCTGCCTTTTCATCACCGTCTCCAACCCAAACAGCATAGCTGGTCTCACTAAACAACATGTAACCTTTCCTTTCACTCTTGCTGGTACCCAGCTGTCACAGATCACTCAATCCACTCTTCTCCACCCATTCCAACCTGCCTGCACTCTCTTCTCCACCTCTCTTCCACACAAACTGTCCATCTCGAATATTTAAACTTGAACTGCTACTGAGGATGGCAGTAGCAAAAATAGCCAAATTTTCTCAGTCAAAATAGTATCGGTCAAACGAAAATGTTAATATGAAGGTAATAAAGGTTATTACTATGACAATAATTAACAATAACAATAAATGTTCACATGACCATGATGCTGATTTTTGACACAAAGATGCCAAAGCAGTGCTACTGGTTTCACTTTTCTGTTTTTTTTGTTAAATCACACTCATGCTTTGGGAACAGAGCATATTTAGCAGAACGTTGCATTCACCTGTCAGCAGGTTTGTGTTCACACTTCATTTGCAGAGCAACCGCTAGAGAAGAAAAACCTGTAGATTTTGGTTAAAAGTGCTCATTTTCACTGAGGCCAGTTGTGATCTCAGTGTAGAATTTTGGCTGTGTTTCATTTGAGTTTATCCCAAATGCTGTGCTGTTTAGTGCAAGCCTGCTTCCCGTCCCATTCCTGTTTAAAGGCGATACGCCCTTTACTGTTAAAACACACTTACCATCCCAACACGTCCCATTTCAGTTCAATTAAAAAGGGCTCTGTTGTAAAACTGGATGCGTAATTTTACTCTGCGTCCATTTTGGCAGCTTGTTAAAACATCAGGCTTTTTAAAGACTTTTTAAGCATTTAAATTAACACAGTACACTAATGAGGGCCAATTAAACTAAGAGTTTCTAAGCAGCAAACCCCACAATAGGTTGTTAAGGCTGGTTTAATATCCCATAACTTACCAAAATGCATCTTTTTCAAATAGTCTAAACATCACTGCCCACCTTTTCCATGCATACTGTATGTTGGTTGTTAACCAGTATGTCCACTGGAGTCAAACAGTTCTGACAAACATGGCGGCGGTAGAGCAGGTTGTGATAATTAACTGATAATGAAGCAAAGGCAAAGACTGTAGCACTTAATGCATGAAATGTTTGTCCATCGGTGCAGGACAGAGTGAAGGAGAGTGAGAGAGAGGACAGGGAGAGTGGACGGTGGAGTTCAGGGTGTGTGGAGTGTGTGTCCGTGATGGAGAACTAGTAGAGACGGTGATGAAAGTGAAGCGGTGAAGTTCATGTGGATTATTTTCAGTAGATTGTTTTTATTGGAGTTGAAGTTCGAGGCTTTAATCGGCTTTAAATCTATTATTATGGAGTGAGATTCAGTTCACTTTCAGCACAGACAGACGCTCCAGACGTCCTTCAGAGGAGCCACGTCTCACTCTACACTCTCAGTACACTCCTGTACATTTACTTTACACTCTCAGTACATTCCTGTACTTTTTATTTTATACTCTCAGTACATTCCTGTACTTTTTACTTTATACTCTCAGTACATTCCTGTACTTTTTACTTTACACTCTGAGTACATTCCTGTACTTTTTACTTTTTTCTCTCAGTGCGTTCCTGTACTTTTTACTTAATACTCTGTACATTCCTGTACTTTTTACTTTTTTCTCTCAGTACGTTCCTGTACTTTTTACTTTTTACTCTCAGTATATTCCTGTACTTTGTACTCTGAGTACATTCTTGAGTACTTTTTCACTTGCATTAGAATGATTTCTTCTAATTGCTTTAATACAAATATCTGTACTTCTACTGGAGGAAAGAATGTGCAGATTTTTCCATCTTTTCTTATGACAGCAAATAATATCTTTATGTATCAGCAACTTATTCAAGCATGTAATCAAAACAGAGCCACTGATCACTGCTGAAACTCTGGATAATGGGAGGTGCATTATGGAGTCTAAAGTCATGTTTCTAATTCTAGTTTTTCGGGGTTATTGTTTATGGACCACCTCCAGCATCACCACCACTGGGTTCTTAAGCCTTAACCTCAAGTTGCTCTACAGAGACTGTCCCAGTAATTAGGAAATGGACATTGCTCTCGATAAGAGTATCTGCTAAATGCCATAAATGTAAATGTTCTCTGCTATATCTAGAATAATGGCACATTTTTTTTTATACTGAAGCTTCCTGACTAATTTTGTCAAGCAGCAAGTACAGTGGATGTCTATGGTGTTGGTCTTTTTCCAATAATGCAAATGAAATGCCAATAAAACATTTATTTGTAAAATTTGTCTCCAAAAGATGTTGGAAACATCTCAAATTTTTAATATTAGACCCAAAAAACATGTGAAATAATGACACAAACCTCACTGATCCAGCTCGAGCTCATGTCACATAATGCCACGCACCTCAATGCCCATCTGCGGTCAAAGCCGCGCCTCTGTTGTTCATTAGCTGTGTGGTTTCATGCCAACTTTTATCACATTTAATTACTTGTGGGCAGATACTCTCGCCAGGCTCCATTTACCAGAGTGTGAATGGAGCCTGTAATGGGTCTTAAAGAGGAGTTTGTTATCTTCACCCTGTCAGTCCACAGGGTCAGGGACTCACACATGGACCAGACAGAGTCACAAGAGACACTGAAAACAAATAATGCCTCCCTTCGACTCTCACACACAGAATTCTCCAGTCCCATTTTTAACACACCCTTGTCCACTTGCCCTCCCTTTGAGGCAGTTGTCTAAAGGGGCATTGATTCCCAAAATAGTCTGTTGGATGAAGTCTTCAACAGATAAAGAATCACTTCAACATACAGTACCGTGCAAAGCTTGAGCCACTCGTTTCGTCCTATTTTTCTAGGGAATCACCTTTTTGGTGAATCTATTTTCTTTGACACATTGAGTCGATTAAACAAAGAAATGAGGACAAATGTTTTAAGACAGTCTGCAAAGTGCCTAAAGATTCTAGGTTCTAGATAAAGAGGTTCCGCCCATTCAGTGTTCATCATCAGCAGTAAATGAATCACCTGATCATCTGGAATCATCTGCTCCTGGTTCTTCACTGCTTCATGTCTTAAGTTAGACGCTTTGTTCTGCTTGAAGGTTCAGACGTAGATCACTGTGTGGATTAACCAACACAGAACTATCAAACTGCTCAGGTACAGAGACTGGACTGAACATGAGAGACAACAACACTGTCCTTCAGGAAGATCTGGAGAACTGCTCAGGTACAGAGACTGGACTGAAAATGAGAGACAACAACACTGTCCTTCAGGAAGATCTGGAGATCTGTTCCTCAGCTATACATTTAATATGCAAGAAACAAAATATGAAGAAATGAGAAACAACACGAAAGAAAAAATATCACAGTTGTCTTTTTAAGAAGCCCTTTTGCTTTATTTGTGAACCCAAATGTCCAAATCATTTGGATTGGACATCAAACAAACTTTGCATTCCCAACACACAGGGTCTGTTAAATGTCTCCTTGTATATGGATTTTTCCCCCAAGATACAGACCTTTTGAAACCTCAAACCTTTGAAGGTCTATATGCAGACCTCTGAATAATTTATAGTAGTTACTCATTAATTTATAGAGGATACTGAATTATTCATCGTCAGTGGTGTATCTTGAACTGACTGAAGTTGGCTTAAACCTTGGCTCTACAGCAAATGGCATATATTTACCATTTCCAAATGAGACTTTCTCTCCATCTACTGTAAACCAGGATGTAACTGGTCAACCATGGTGGGTAATGTAACATGTGAGGCTTTCAGTCCAGCTCCTGAAGGTCTAACCAATGAGAGAGCTTGCTTGTGTCACAGTTTGCAGCACTCTGTCCTGACTGGTCACACCTGTTGCATTGTTAGGACTTCAGGTGTGCTTTATTGGCTCAAGGGTGTGAAAGTGACAACCCTTGTCATTGCGAGGTCACAGCACAGCAGACAGTGAACCACAACAAAATTGGACCTCTGCATTTAACCCATGCACACTCAAACACCGTGCAGCAGTGGGCAGCTATTGAAAGTGCCCAGGGAGCAGTAACGGGGATGGTACCTTCCTCAAAGGTACCTCAGGGCAACCTATTGGGAAGGGGTTCAAACCCCCGATCTTCCGATCATGCGGCTAACGCCCCAACCACTAGGCCAGCGCTGCCCTGACCTCTGCATTTAACCCATGCACACTCAAACACCGTGCAGCAGTGGGCAGCAATTGAAAGCGCTCGGGGAGCAGTGATGGGGACGGCACCTTGCTCAAGGGTACCTCAGGGCAACCTATTGGGAAGGGGTTTGAACCCCCGATCATGTGGCTAACACCCTAACCACTAGGCTAGGCCCCAAGATCCCAATGCCCCAAGGTCCCAATGAGTCAGAGCAGAGCATCGGTCATTCTCGATTCCACGTTGGGTGACTGTTAGTAAGTAACTTAATGTTAAGTTCAGTGTTTGTGTACACGTTCATGTTCAATAAAGTTCAGATGTAGATTCCCAGTTCCGCACTTATGTCCAGTCAAACCCACCAACCACCACAGCTTGGTTGTACCTGCTGGGAAAACTATGAGAACTGAGGGCTGAAATGGAGCAGAAAGAGAACGAGTCCATTTTAAAATGCAAATTCAAAAAGAGCCGCGTCCCATTTCTATTGGTTCCCATTTCGGTCATTCCGGAAGGCACATAAGAGTCTTTTTGAAAAGAAAAGATCTGCTATCTGCCTTGGTTCCTTCCATTTAGCAGAACGTTGCATTAACCCGTCAGCATGTCTGTGTTTATTACACTCCACTGGTTGAACACAAGCATGGGACACCCCTTATCAACTCTAATGAAGATCAGGAGCTGGAGAGGAAAAGCCTGTAGGTTTTGGTAAGAGGAAAATATGTGATTGGCCAATTTCCATCAGCTGTTTCAGGATCTTCTCCTTTGGCCAACAGTAGTCCAGTGTCCACCAGCACCCTGTAGGCTAACAGCACTGGTGGCGGTCGTTGTTAACCCGGGCCTCGACCAATCCGGTATGGAAGTCTGTTTTGTTGCCTATTGATTTTTGCATATTGATTTGGTAAAAGTTTTATACCAGATCCCCTTCCTGACGTAACCTGCCAAGCTTTCTTCTTCCAGTTTTAGGGAGATTTTATGCTCTGTTGCTCATTGAAATTGAAGAATGTGAAAGTGATACTTGTCACACTTCTCTGCATTTTACCCATACTCCACATGCAGCAGGGGGCAGCCATACATCCGGGCACCCAGGAAGCAGCGTTGGGGATGGTACCTTGCTTAACGATACCTCAGGGCAACCTACGGGTACAAGAACTGAACCCATGACCTTCTGACCCCGGGGCCTAGTCCCAAAACACTAGACCACTGCTACCCCAAATAACACATGTCAGAGGGGAGATGCTCAAACCCATGCTTAGGAGCTCAAATCCTGATTGGATAAAGCTGCTTCATGACAATGAAGGCAAAAAGTGCCATAGAAATAAAACTGACTTCTGCAGGTACTGAATCATTTATTGCAGATACTGATTCATTTATAGTAGATACTGAATCAATTATAATAGATATTGAATCATTTATTGTACATTCTGATTCATTTATAGTAGATACTGAATCAATTATAATAGATATTGAATCATTTATTGTAGATACTGATTCATTTATAGTAGATATTGAATCAATTATAGTAGATATTGAATCATTTATTGTAGATTCTGATTCATTTATAAAAGAATAAAGACAAAGTGACTGTCCTTGTGAAACGCAGCACAACACGATGAAATTCAACTTCTGTGTTTCACCCATACACACCCGTGCAGCAGGGGGCAGCCTGGGGAGCAGTGACAGGGACAGTACCTTGCTCAAGGGTCCCTCAGGGCAACCTACTGGTGAGGGAATCGAACCCGCAATCTTCCAGGGCGACTCCCTCACCACCAGGCCACCGCTGCCCTGGTATAGTAAATACTGATAATAAATGAATAAGTGCAGATACTGAACTATTTATACTGAGCACTGAATGATTCATAGTAGATACTGAGTAATTCATAGTGAGTGTAAAATAATTCATAGCAGATTCTGAACAAGAGGCCAGCAATGACATATTGAGGGAAAAAAAACCTTGTGAGATCCATTTGTGTAAATTACACTTTTTGCAGAAAATGAAGACGGCTCATTCACTTCCTCCATAGTTGGACACATCTGACTTATTGACGTTCAGGACGATGCTCTGTGTCCTGCTCACAGCAAGAGCAGATCTGTCTTTTCTTCTGGATGATATAAAACTAATATGATTCATTTGAGCTGTCACCACAAAGCAGCAAGCTCACCTCAACAATTTTTTACCTCTCTCTCTCTCTCTCTCTCTCTCTCTCTCTCTCTCTCTCAGTCTCTCTATCTCAGTCTCTCTCTC
>CM029366.1:33051085-33103585 GCA_017165825.1 Hepsetus odoe
TCTACTAGTTCTCCATCACGGACACACACTCCACACACCCTGAACTCCACCGTCCACTCTCCCTGTCCTCTCTCTCACTCTCCTTCACTCTGTCCTGCACCGATGGACACTCAGAGGGACGTCTTTTCTGCGTGTTTGTCAGGGGTGAGGTCTGATTTGGGCACAGTAGAGGGTAGAGGGCGCTCTGTTCTGTCTGAGCACACCTGAGCTTTATATGAATATTAAAGTGGTCATTTCTGTAACGGTCGCGGGAAGGACATCAGTGCAGAGCCAGGAGTTCGGAACATAACTTTATTACTCATATTAACCAAAACAAGATCCAAGGACTGCAGTTCTAATCGATCCATGGAACTGCAGTCTAAACCAAGTCACCAAAAGTATCAGAACCACCATTAAGTGTAGGCTTCGCCTAGCGAATGAGCCGTGCTCTGTTCTGACTCATCGGGGCTTAAATAGCAGACCACATGAAGCACACCTGTGCCTTCATGAGCTCAGGTGTGCTCCATCAGAACAGAGCGCATCGCTACCGTGCCCAAAACACACCTCACCTGTGACAGTGTTTGTGTCCATTTAGTCTGAAACGGGTCTGGATGTTGGGAAGGTGATGGAGGATAAAAATAATGGCGGCTGTGTTAAAGTAAGGAGTCTATTATAGAAAAGAAAGATGTTGAAAGGACAGATATTTGGGTTAAAATTTCAAAGGGACAGGAAAAATTCATCAAAAATACTCAAGTAAACTACAAACACCTGAAAACTCACAGCAACTTGCATTTGCATTTGGATAAAGCATGAGGTGTTGAGCTGGTCATAATTACTAAATATTGCACTAAATCTCAATGTTAAATCTTAGTGTTAATTCATCAGAACTGAACTACCTGCAAGATTTAATCCCAAGCAGTTGAACTGAGCATGACGTCACATGCAACTGGGAGCATTTCCTCAGTGCACCATCCACTCACCTGCCTTCCTACACCTCCAGCTCAGGGAGAAAGTAGGAAGACTCTGGAGCAGGCCCGCACTCTTCCCAGCCATGACAAGCCATCCAGAGGACAAATGGCATCGTATGAAATATTGATGTGAGGCAAAAAATAGAGCTTGGGCCGAAGGGGAAGAGATGACGAGCCCACTGAGGGACAAGCACCAACACAGGTTTAGGCCGGCCTAATTTACCCCAGTCAACTCCGCGAGACGAAGGGGCCACTATCAGCACCACGGCATGCAATTAAGAAGACAAGGGGCCACGCTTATTCAGGGATCCGTCCCCCATTAATATCGTAACCCGACACTCAGGTGATTGATGGCCTCATGTTGCAGCCCTGCTTATTCCCCAAAGCTCCACCGGGGCACTTCTGCAGCCCGGCTCTGCTTAAACAAACCTGGGAAAAAAAAATGCAGAAATTCGTAACTGGATCGACAGTAGACCTGTTTTTATAGCTATTAGTTTCATATTTTGAACGGTGTGACCTAACGACCCACATCTTAATAACAGTTCTGCACAATTATTCTGCTCATCACGGCTGTTACAGTTCAGCGTTACTAAAATTGGCTCCTCGGTGCAAAAAAAAAAACCATACCAGCTCATCTGTCTGCCTGTCGTCTGTCCATCAGGCCATGCCGGCGTTCCAGGGATGCAGCACCTTCTCCTAAAAGAGGAGCATGTACCAACACACATTCATTTAGACCACGTTACCCCTCATATATCATCTTTGGCAATGAGAAAACATGCTTCTGACTAAACAGAAGGAAGAATCCAAAAAGCAGGGATGAAAAAAAGCTTCAACAGGAAAAGAAATGACATAACCTTTTATATATTTATATATACTGTATATTCATTATATTCCACCCCAAACACTCGGTGGTGGTCGAGTGGTAGGATACTTGCCCATGGACCGATAGCTCAAGAAGTTCCTGGTTTGAATCCCACCTCTAGCACTACCATCACTGGATCCCTGAGCAAGACCCTTAACCCTGAGCATCTCCAGGGGGGACTGCCCCTGTAATCAGGACATGGAAGCTGCTCTGGATAAGAGCGTCTATTGAATGTCTGAAAGAGGGAGATGCAGAGGACAGGAAGAAGTGGAGACAGATAATCCACAATGAGGACCCCTAAAGTTTTAAACTTATTGATTCATTTTATCATCTATGCTGTTCTTTTAATAATGCATTGCTGAATATAACTTGACCTTACTGTTAAACGATTTAATGAAATGAAAGGGCTTTTTCTGTGCTGAGCTTTGCTGTTTCTTATGAAAGGGAAGCCAAGACCTGTACAGCAAACTGACCTCCACAAACCTGCTCATTTATTTATTGTTTTAGCAAAAAACAGACACCGGGCAGTACTTTCTGGGCCGCCCATTGGAACAGAGCAAAGTGGAAACGTCGATAAATCAACCCCGCCTGCCGTTATTCGTATGATCAGCACCCTCTCTAACGAGGCTCCAGATTGCGATCGTGATCTCGGGCGGATACACGAGCGATCAAAGCAAAGGCGGCGGGTTCCTGCATCTCAAACACCCCCCAGTGTCTCCCTGACGATTGTTTACAATGTAAGCAGCGCTCATTCATATTTGAACACGCCCCGCAGGCCCCGGTGACAGACATGGCTGACGAGCAAAGCAGCTGAGAGCACTCCTCTGTTCCTCTCTTCCCTCCTCCACCCTTGGTCCTCCTTTCCATCCTCCCTCTCCTAACCTAGTAATAGCTCTCAGCAAAGTGCAATGGGATGAATAATTGATTCGACGGGGGGTAGGAAGGTATATGATGTAATATTCACAGGTCAGCGCACTGTCTTGCCGGCCGTTCTGCCTGGCGGCCTCTTTGAAAGAAGGAGAGATTCGAGGAACCAGTAGTAATAATCTGACAGCGAACATTCTCCGGTTAAGCCGACGGGAGCTGAAGGTGATGTCTGGCTGATTACACTGGCTTTTTGTGTTTGCTCTGGGTAAAAAAGCAAGCCGATATTGATTCAGCATCTGCCATATTGCTATGCACAAGCCAGTCCCGGCATTTATATGGTTAAAAGATGGACAATCATCCTGGACAGATCACCAGTCCATCAAAAGGTGGACGGACTCACACCTTGGGGCATCTTTCATGTGTTTTGTCTGAAACCAGAGCTCTAAACCCACACAGAGACAGGGAGAACCTTTGCAGATAGAATCCACACTGAGAATCAAACCCACAACCCTGTGTTAGACTATGTTGTTGTCTCTCATGTTCAGTCCAGTCTCTGTACCTGAGCAGTTCTCCAGATCTTCCTGAAGGACAGTGTTGTTGTCTCTCATTTTCAGTCCAGTCTCTGTACCTGAGCAGTTTGATAGTTCTGTGTTGGTTAATCCACACAGTGATCTACGTCTGAACCTTCAAGCAGAACAAAGCGTCTAACTTAAGACATGAAGCAGAGAAGAACCAGGTGCAGATGATTCCAGATGATCAGGTGATTCATTTACTGCTGATGCTGAAAGCTGAGTGGTTGGGAACCCTTTATCTAGAGCCTAGGATACAAACATGTAAAGTTATATGTACAAAGATTTCCATGAGAAATTTTGAGGAAGACTCTTAAGAGAAGGTGCATGAACCTTGCAGTTTTATATTCTGAAATCTATAGAATATTATAATATATTATCTCAAAAACTGAAGCTCCTGTGATGGTTAGTGTGCCAGAGAAAGTTAAAAATAAAGTGAAAGTGACTACTTGTGATTGTGAATATAGTGAACCATGAAAAAGCATTATCTGTGTTTAACACACACACACTGTCCAGCAGGCATATCCAGCACCCAAGGAGCAGTGATGGGGAGGGTACCTTGCTGAAGGGTGCCTCAAGACTGCCTACTGGTCTGGGATTTGAACCCACGACCTTCTGATCCTGGAGCTTAGTCCCTAAATATTAGACCACCGCTGCCCCAAGATGAGGTTCTTCAGTTGAAGGAAGTGTACATTGGTTGGTTTTGTCAGCATGTGGTCAGTGGTCTTCGCTAAAACTGTAATCTCATTACGTGTGAATGTTTCATTAATTTCAGTGTCAGGCCATCAAATCTGCTGCCGCTGCCCAGTCTCTCTCTCTCTCTCTCTCTCTCTCTCTCTCTCTCTCTCTGTCTCTCTCTCTCTCTCTCTCTCTCTCTGAGACCACATGAACAGGAGGAAATGATGTCTCATTACATTGAAAATATCTCTGCAGTGAAGTCCGATTCTAGGGCAGTGCGGTGGAAGGTATCTCCAGAGCGGGACACCTCCCACCACATAATGGAAATTAAGCCACGATTAGCACAATTCCACTTCCAGCCACTCTCCACAGGACTCTTCTCCACAGCAATTAGCATACACAATTTGTCTCGTATTACAGCCTTGATTTCATTTTCATACGTTCACCATTTGCTTAATGTTTAATCGTGTCTCTGGATTGATGTCCATCCCTGTAACGCACTGAGCTGCCAGAGCAAGAATAAAAAAGAGCAGAAATCTTTTGAAAACGAAGTGGAAATTTTCCAAAAATAATCTGCCAGCAGGGTAAAAGCAGCATTTACTCACAGACTCGAGCAATAATATCAAGCTCTTCACTCTAAACGTCTTCAAACCAGACAGGAAATGCAGAGCGAGTCTGATTACCATGAGACTTCTGTAATAATAGAGCCCAAATCTGATTATACACAATCTTATGGGCTTATTTCACATTTAAACTGCTGTATTTACACATTTGCACTGGTATGAAGAGATTCAGGGTGAAGAACTAGACCTTATTGCTGATTGCAGAAAATCTGTCTCAGTAAATGCTGCTTTTGGCAGCTCTTTCTGCTTAATAGAATCACTTCCAGCTCACTCTTGATAGATTTCTCAATACAAGCTCTTTGATATGCACTGTGTCTCACACCCCTCACTGTGAAACGTCCTGAAATGAGTAAAAAAAAGCCTGATTTAATATTAAAGCCTTTGAGACGAGCCTCGGTGGTTAATTTGGTCATTTCGGAGGGACGCTGATGCAGGTAACTGTTCTTAAAACAAATATATATTACATTTCTTAATCTTTTCTTAATCAATAGTGCGAAAATAAGATCCAGAGCCCCTCGTTTCTTAGCCAGACTTTCTTCAGACTTTTGTCTCATTTTCCTACAAAATAGAAAGAAATGAGCATTGGATCAAGATTATTCACGAATGCATGCACATTTTATTTTGAATATTGGGTGACAGGAAGAACACTTGCCAAATGTTCTTCTTCTCAGCTCAATAATAGCATACAGTAGTAGCTAGAAACTACAATGTATAGTAAACTGGAATATTTAATACTAAATATTGAAATTTATTGGCCAAGCATGTTTGTTAACACAGAATTTGGCTGCAGCGACTGGTGACTCTGTGGTACATCAGATTATATACAATATATAGGAAATATACAGTGTAAATAACACTGATGTGAACATTATATGAGAATGAAATTGCTTTATATGAGCACACACAGGATGAGCTCTGTCATATCAGGAAATAATAAAAATTATTTTCATGAATGGAGGGTCCAGGCTCCAATGGGGCAGCGGTGGCCTAGTGGTTAGGGCGTTAGCCGCATGATCGGAGGATCGGGGGTTCGAAACCCTTCCCAATAGGTTGCCCTGAGGTACCCTTGAGCAAGGTACTGTCCCCATCACTGCTCCCCGGGCGCTTTCAATAGTTGCCCACTGCTGCACGGGTTTGAGTGTGCGTGGGTTAAATGCAGAGGTCCAATTTCGTTGTGGTTCATGTGTGCCGTGACCTCGCAATGACAAGGGTAGTCACTTTCACTTTTTTACTTTAAACTGACACTCACCACGCAGTGTAAGTGCGATAAACACCAACCGTGCAATAAATGTAAATTACGTGCACTTAAACACAGAGTATATGGGCTGTAAGTGGTTCAATAGTTCAGTAAAAGTGTTCCAGTGGAAAATTGCAATAAAGTTCATGTTCATTTAACAGCATCTACTGTAAACTTGAGCTGGAACACTGTTGTAGGACCATATTACCCATAATTCCAATCTGACTGTAGCAGTAAAGCAGTAGTGCATTAGAAGAAGTGACTTTTAGTCATCATGAACACACAGAACAACACTCAAACAAAATCGTTTGTGTGTTTTTAAGCCACACACACACCGTCCAGCAGAGGGCGATCAAACATTCACTTGGGGAGCAATAATGGGGATGGTGATTGCTCAAGAGAACCTCAGGGTAACCTCCTAGTCCGGGACTCAAATCCACAACCGGTGGATCCTGGGGCCTAGTCCCTAAACATTTGGCCACCATGCAGGAAGGAGGACTGCATTCCTCAAAATTCAAGTCAACTTGTAACAGTAAAGCTACCAGGGCAGCATTGTACAAATGCAATGAGACTACAGTACCCATAATTCCAGTCTTCCTTTAACACCATAGTGACCAGGGCAATAGTGTGTACAGATAGTAGGGCTACAGTTCCCATAATTCCATTCTTCCTGTAACTGTACTGGTTAAAGAAATGGGCGAGATTGGGAGTTAAGACCAAAAAATTCAGCTCTTCAGAAATCTTGTTTTAAGTGATGGTTCAGTCTCGGGACACAGGGCTCTGTAGCGCCTGCTGGAGGGGAGGAGTAGTGTCCAGGATGCGAGACGTCTATAATCATTCCCATAATATAAGCTTTTACACGTGGGCCCGTGCCAAACGTAGTCCTTCTGGCCTAATTTTCAGAAAGGTCCACCGAGCAGGTAGCCCATCTGCTGCTGAATGTATCTCCCTTCCACCACGGGATCCCGCCCTGACCAGATATTATTTGAGTGGTGAATTATTTTCAGCACAGCAGGCACATCGACACTGTAGTGCGTGTTGCTGGGACGAGTCCGTCAGTGGCCATAAGACAATACGCTCGACCAATTCACTGCAAAGGTGCAGTCACTCCAAACTGATCACTCTAAAGATCAATAAAAACACCCACTACTGCCCCCTCTGGGCTACAGCTAGGCTATCATTCGGAGAGGGGCTCTTATTCTATAGCTTTCAAGATAATATATTTTATTAACCAGGGTCAAAAACACAGTCTCTGATTGGTCGACAGGTTCAAACAAATGCATTGTGGGATTGCTAACCATCATGTAAGCAACAACGTTTCCAAGGTTGAGTTATTGATCAATATTTTCCAAGTAAATGTAAAACATTTCAATAATAGTTTTTTTTACAGCCTCCAAAAAGTGCAATTGAAGGCACGAACGTAACTTTGGAATGTCTCAGCGCCCCCTTCTGGAACGCTCCTGAGATTTTCATCTGACACATATAGCCTTGTCTGCCCGGAAAGATGAAAGAGGCAACGGGAGACAAAATCAGCTCATCTGTAAACTGAATTTTCTATTTTTTATCTGTTCATTTATCTGCATATTTAAGATTGAACCAGCTTGCCTGACAAACTAGGCAGCCTGGGGCAGCGGTGGCCTAGTGATTAGGGAGTTGCCCCAGGATCAGAAGGTTGTGGGTTCAAATCCCAGGCCAGTAGGATGCCCTGAGGTACTCTTGAGCAAGGTACCGTCCCCGTCTCTGCTCCCCGGGGGCTTTCAATAGCTGCCCTCTGCTGCACGGAGGTCCAATTCCATTGTGGTTCAGTGTGTGTTCTCACAATGACAAGAACAGTCACAATTAAAAAAAACTTTTAAATTAGGTTGCCCTGAGTTACCCTCAAACAAGGTAAAGTCCCCATCACTGCTCCTTGTTCATTTTCAACAGCTGCCCCCTGCTGCACGGTGGGTGAAAAGCAGAGGTGTAATTTCACTGTGTCTCACTGTGTGCTGTGCTGCCTTTCACAATGATAATAGTCACTTTCACTTTCTTATAAGGGTCCCTAGTGCTACAGGACAGCTGGGACAGGCTGGGCTGTGACTGAACATAGTTGTCCCACAATGTCACATCATAAATGGACCAACCAACTGAACACAGCTGAACACCCTCACAGAAAGATTCTGGAAATTTGCATGAATGAACCTGACCCACTGGTGGTGGATGGAACCTGACGTCTGAAAGCCATGCAATGGTGGTGAAGATGCTTCCAGATGCCTGAGATGTTTGGAAAAGATTTTGGATTAAAACTGAACATGATGGAGGGATACATGCAGGGTGTTGTGAGGCAAAATAGTCCCCTAAAGTTTTCCACTTGAGTCTGTTTTACCTCCAGCATCTATATTAACACTCTTAGGTTGGCAGGTTCTTTCAAAAGGAGCAAATCACTCCTCGATTGCGCCTGAACAATGAAATTATGCAGAGATTTTGAAACATCTCCTTTAATTCTGAACAGAAAATGGTTCTGAACGTTCTGCAGAAAAAAAACTGTCCCCAATTTTTCCTAATGCACATCAATTATAATGGCTTTTTCTTCCTCTCCCCAGTGTAGATATAGTAAATTGCTTGTTGATGTATTGTTCTCGGTAAGCCACTCAGGATGTCCTTGCCTGAGGCCTTATTATGAGCGCCGCATCCTTTATTTCCACATAAAAAAAGAGCTTCCATGTTTCTTTAATTAGAGCCAAAGATTCTTTTGTCCCCCCTGAAGCACCGTCCCCGCTTGTTATTACCGTGATTGTGATATTGCTTTGTCATATTGAACAACTTATTCTGTAATGAAACAGCTCACGCAAATTCAGTTTTAACCTTGGAGCGCCACGGAAACCACAGAACATGCTCTTCCCCTCCAGTCTGCTGTCATGCGATTAGTTTTATCCCTGTTTTTGTTTTTTTGTTTCTTCATAGTGGGCTTGGGTCTCAGCTTGACACTGCATAATTATTGTCCTGGCATGAGGTCGAGCCCCAATTTAATGCTTCTGCTCTTTTCGTATCTGGAGTTCATTAGTATCATGTGTCATCCAGCACCCACCCTTCTCTCCTTGCACCCTCGTGATTGGAGCAATTGGACCAGAAATAGATCTGAAGGTGCCAAACGCCTGACAAGGATACACTTCGGTGACAGGACGGGGGGAAGGAAGGCACGGACTGAAAGCAACGTTGCTGCTGTTTTTTAGAATAAAGCCAGTCCACCCAGTAAACGTGAGGGTGTATTACGCTGTCCAGGTTATTTTTGAGAGAGTCAAATCAGGAGGCGTCAAGCGTCGCACATTCTCGGACTCCTTTTCAGACCTCCAGTGAAAGAGAGCTGTTTGAGACTGACCTCCTCGCATTTTTCAGGGGTGAAATAAAAGCTGGAGAGCGGCGGGACACAGCTGCATGGAAAATCATAACCGTGCAGCCCGTCCTGGAACTGTGTGCACACATACTGGACTCCGCTGCCTTTGACCCGGAGAACACACTGAGACAACATGATTTTTTATTAAAGTCCCAATCAGGAGCCGCTGAAACAGCCAAAAAAAACCTCAGGCTATTGCATGTTTTAGCAAATATGTACATTGAGCGCAGCGCAGTGGCGCAGTGGGTAGCACTTCCAGCGAGAAGGTCCTGGGTTCGATTCCCAGGTGGGACGGTCTGGGTCCTTTCTGTGTGGAGTTTGCATGTGCTCCCCATGTCTGTGTGTCCTCCAGGAGCTCTGGTTTCCTCCCAGTGTCCAAAGACCTGCACGTCAGCTGGACTGGAGATAATAAAGTGTGTGTCTGTCCTGTAATGGACTGGCAAGCTGTCGAGGGTGTTTATCTGCCGTTTATCCTGTGAGAGATGGGATAGGCTCCGGCACCCCCCGGGGCCCTAATTAGGACAAGTGGCTAAGAAAATGAGTTAGAGAGAGAGAAATACGCTGACAGGCAATTTTGAGTGAAAGTTTTCATTCAGGGCGAGACGTGACTTTATGATTGCAATCGAAAGTAAACAAATAAACGGATTTCAGACTGAAGTACATAAAACACTGAAAATGTAATTAAAAAGGCAAAGAGATGCTTGATTGAACAACGCCTCCAATTTTTTGTGCCACTGTGCTATAGTGTATATATATATATTTAAGAGGAAATGCACTATTTTTGTCTAAATCTGCAAATTAAACTTGTCGAGCTGATATTTAAATTTGTTTGAAAAGAAAACCACATAGAAACTCTATTTCTACAAAGTTGGGACTGGAAACAGGGTCACATGCCTTGTTTGGATTCATTTGAGACACTAATGATGGAAAAGGCAGCATTTTCACCACAATCTCATCTCTATGGGGCACATTCAGACGTCTGGTTCCGTTCACCACCACTGTACACATCTCTAACTCAGGCTTAACCCACCCTGAACGCCTTGTAACGCATGATAAAAGGTTCATTTTGCCAAAAAAAGGTGGAATTTCATCAAAAAACATTAAAACTCTCACTAGTAAAGGCTTTTGTTTGCCAACTAGCAGTGGCCTGGTGGTTAGGAACTAGTCCCCAGACTAGGGTCTAGGTCCTGGACTAGGGACTAGGTTACATAATCTCATAAGAAACTTCTACTCATGGACTTCACCCAAAATAGGATCTTAGCTGGCCAAAACTAACTGCACCCATTAGCATCTGGGTTAAAGCTTATGGATCCCTGCATGGATTTTTATTCACCGTTGGCATTTTGCTTTTGAAGGCCTCCCTTATCTTTAACAGGTCTCTGGTTCCTCATAAAAGTCAGCTAAAATATCCAGGAGTGAGCAGTTTGTATTTTTGGCTCGGTGTAGTTAATTATAACATGGAGCACAGTTAAGCAGTGAGGTGGAAACGGAACCTTTCGGTGCTCTCGAGCTCTCTCTCAGAGGTGACAATTATGCCTTCAGCTCTGGATTAATCATCTGCTCAAGCCAGCAAGCAGCCCAGGCCTTTCATCCCAAGCACCAGGCTTACTCTACAGGAGATGGTATGGAATCAAAATGCAATCCCCACCAGCACGACCACCACAAGAGCCAGCACAGCCAGAGATATGTTTGTGATAACGACCACATCCTTTCTGCTCTTATCTGTCAGGCTGCATAAACAAACCTGAATAAAAAGATGTCTCACCAGCCCTACTTTTAAAGAAAGTGGCAACTTGTCAAGGCAGCCCAAAGTGCTGCAATTTTCTGCCAATAGAGAAATCCTTTCGCATGGACTCACACCGCTAGCCTGGCCACAGGCTTCCCGTAGACTGGAGGGTCATTATTTTGAGCAGGGGTGGTCTAGTGCTTAGGGACTAGGCTCCAGGATTGGCAGTTCGTGGGTTTGAATCCTGGACCTGCTTGTCCTGAGGTTCCTGTTAGCAAGGAATCATCCCCATCACTGCTCCTCGGGTGCCGGGTATGGCTGCCCCCTGCTGGACGGTGTGTGTGTGTTTTATACAGAGTATGTATTTGGTTATGGTTCATTGTGTTCTCAATGACAAATAGTCACTTTCACTTTAAAGAGCACTTTTCGTGCATGCAGCTCAGACTGCTTCTATATTCTGTAAATGACTACACTAGGAAGATTACATGTCTATATATATAAAGAAACACACACACACACACACACACACACACACACACACACACACACACATATATATATATATATATAAAATGAGGAAAATATTAATAATGTATTAACAGAAAGCCCTGCTACTGAAAATGTTTAAGCTGTTTTTTTAACACACATCATTGGAGACAGGGTGAGGAGCTCAAACATCCCTGAAGAGCTCGAGGTGGTTTGGGCCTTTAGTTAGGATGCCTCCCAGGTGCCTCCAACTGGAGGAAACCACGGGGAGGCCCAGGACACGCTGGGAAGATCATATATCTCGGCTGGGCTGGGAGTGCCTGGGGATCCCCCCAAGATTCAAGAGGCTGGAGAAAGGAACTTCTGGGCTAAACTCATCAGCCAGCTAGGGTGGCGGTGGTCTAGTGGTAGGGTACTTGCCAAAGGCTCAAGAGGTTCGAATCCCACCTTTGGCACTATCACCACTGAGTCCCTGAGCAAGACCCTTAACCCTGAGCTGCTCCAGGACGACTGTCCCTGTAATTAGGACCTGGAAGTCGCCCTGGATAAGAGCATCCATGCCGCAAATGTAAATGATTACATTAACCTTGACCCGTTCCGGGATAAGCGGTTCTGGAGAGATGCTTTGAGTGATTATAGTTAGCAGTTTTTTTTTTAACTGTTAACTATAGTTGCCTGACAGATATGATATAAAACCTAAAGGTCTGAATAAGGTGGGGCTGATTTACATCAAGCCCAAGCTGTAGGCTCACACAGCCTTTCTGTGATGCCGTTTATTTAGTTGCTTTTTGGCTAAACTCTAAAGTCACATCATGTAGCTCCACCTCCCTCTTCTCCTCTATTCTGATCTAAAGAATAATTTCCCCTAAAACGTTGTAAATGGTGCTTTGAGCACATTTTATTTGAGTAAATTAGTCTTTTCATTTGAGGATATGTCCTAACTCATCTCCTGATCTAAAGTCTCATCTGACCTTAGCTCAGAGTAAAGTCACACTTATTGGTCTGCTCGATGCCAAGTGGTAGGCGCTCACCTCAGGAGGCCTCCAGATCCATACAGAAGAATGGAAAGTGTCCTCCACCTCCTTGTGTCAGCCTTCAAGGTGCACAGATAAGGAAAAAAAATGAGAAATGCCACCTTTGGGAACGTAAGGAACTATTGTTTGGAGAAGAAGAAAAAAATAAAAGAGTTGCTGTGGCTTGTTTTTCAAAAGCCATTGTTCACTCTGTTTGCCGGATTCGCAGCTTCTCAGGGACGCGTTTAATAAAAGCTGCCGACATGCTGACAATCGCATCTCCGCACCTCATCCTAAGAACATTTTTCTCTGCCAAACGGTAATGAGATGAATCCCTAATTAAAACTTCAGCATGGAGGGTTAATAGCTAAATCTAAAAGGTGCAAAACACTCAGTCTGAATCTCAGATGTGGCATTTCTACCCATCAGCATCTTCTCCAGACAGAAGACTGAGGCTGTGAATCGGCCCCCACTACAGCTGGAGATCGTGGGTCATGTTGACTGCAGCTCTTCGGCGAAGCGATTAAAGCTCGGCCACAATTGCGCTAATGGAGGACACTCCGTCCTTCTGGGCTTGTTTCTTCTATAGTCTGCCGAGAAAGTCCGAAACTCACGAAGCTTTCTTTCCTCACGATTTTCTAACTTTACCGTTTCTCCTCCGCGGCTGCAGAGGCCGTCCGCTGGGAGTGGGTACGCTTCAACGGCCTTCGCCAAAGGCTGCAGCCGTAACACTGGGTGATTTATGCCACGTCTGCGGTGGACTGACGCGATTGCAGCGAACGTGTGAGACGTGACACATGATGTATGAGTTTTCCTGCAAACGGACACTGTTCATCCTACAGAACATCAGGCTTCGTTATAATGTATATATGACCTAGAAGGCATTTGAACTGTACCACTGAACACACTAAAGAGCCTTTAGACTGAAAACACTGCCCAGAATCTTAACAAGAGAAATTCAAGGCAATCAATCTTATTTTTTTTCTTTTCTTAAAAGTACAAAGATTAGGTGATTACTTTTGTCTCAACATCTTTTCTTCAAAGCTGGTCAGAATTCTCCAAACTCTGTTTGTGTTATAGACTGGATTTACATGTATTTCACACACATCAGGGCAGCGGTGGTCTAGTGGTTTGGGAGTTGCCCAAGAAGATTGGAAGATTGTGGGTTCGATTCACCACCAGTAGGTTGCCCTGAGGTACCCTTGAGCAAGGTGCCGTCCCCGTCACTGCTCCCCGGGTGCTTTCAATAGCTGCCCACTGCGGCACGGTGTTTGGGTGCATGGGTTAAATGCAGAGGTCCAGTTTCGTTGTGGTTCATGTGTGCTGTGACATCGCAATGACAAGGGTTGTCACTTTCACTTGTGATGTAAATCACTGCACAAAATGTAACGTCTGTTATTAAAAGCAAGCATTGATGAGGCTAAAGGTCCGATAAAAATGATTATCATCATTGCAATACAAACATTTACAAGGAATTTTACACTTGATTCACAGAAATAGATTTTTTTACACTCATCCTTTCTTTGTTTTTCTTTTTTCTCTCAAACTCTACAGTTCCCAGGATATTTTGCATAAATCATGGGAATCAGGAAGCTTGCCAGGAGAGAAGAAAAGACCAAATAAGAGGTTCATGGATGTGGTGAGAGAGGACATGCAGGTGATTGGTTTGAAGGAGGACGATACAGAGGACAGGAAGACACAGAGACAGATGATACGCTGTGGAGACTCCTAATGTGACCACACGAAAGATGGAAATGTTGATGTAGAACATGGACAATAATGACCTAAATAGGCGAAAGAAGAAAGAAGAAGATAAAAGAAGGCCAGAAGGATGCTGCTAACACTCTGCAGAGCTTACAGAGCAGGAAGAAGCCCAACATTTACTGAGTATGACGTATGAAAATCATCAAATCTTCAACAAAACCGGTGTCAGAAAGTGTCTTCACAAGCCCAGGTTGGTTCCTGACCCTTAAGGACTTAAGAGTAGTAAGAATGTTTCAAATAAATATCACATTTTGCAAATGAAATAACGCTCTAAGATTGTGTAACTGCACAAGAATAAGATTAAACTTGTTAAGTATGAATTTTTCATCTGTTCAATAAAATTCTTCAGGTCTGGTCAGTTTTATTGATACTGCAGTTTTGATCCATCAAAGCAGAGAGACAGAGAGACAAATCTAGAAAGAATGTATGTCCATCTTATGTACAATGTAATGTATATACATAATGTGACGTGTATTTCTATAAATATATACTGCTACACATAGTTTCTAGACTTTTTTATCCAGTTCCTTCACCAAGTGGTCTAGTTTAGGGACTCTATAATCAGAAGGTCTTGGGTTTGCGTCCCGGACCAGTAGGTTGCCCTGAGGTACCCTGACTCGACCCACCTTTGAATCACCAGGTATAGTGAAAGTGAAAGCGACTGCTTATCATTGTGAAACACAGTGAACCACAACCAAAGACATCCTCTGTATTGAACCCACTCACGGTCCAGCAGGGGGCAGCCATATCCAGCACCCGGGGAGCAGTGACGGTGATGTTATCTCGCTCAAGGGTACCTCAGGGCAACCTACTGGTCTGGGATTCGAACCCATGACCTATTGATCATGGGGCCAACTCCCTAAACACTAGTCCACCGCTGCCCAATTAAAAACCCAACCCCTTTGTTCTGGACATCGTCCCTCCAGGAGCGAAACCCTGGAGACAGTGGAGCAGCGAGGCAGCACTGATTATTTTTACCAGAAAATTGCAAGAACGCTCAAAGTGTGGCACTGCTTTTTCACACTCGATTCCAACACATTGGAATGAAATGACATTTAGAGGAAATGCTGTGTTAAGGCAAGGCACTTTATCAAAGCAGGGAGATGTTTCTTCGGATATTCTGGCTGTGATTGCACTGGCCTTGATAAGTGGCAAGAGGCAAATCAGCTGTTCGCAGCAGGAGGGTGATAAGCCTCTGCTGGATCCCAGACTGGCTCCCACTTTCACACCGATCCCAAAGCCAAACGCTCTTCCTGGCAACGGCACTTTTGCTTTTTTTTTTAACAGTGAGTAACCTGGTTTATGACCTACTTTTGGATTCTGCAGAACATGAGATTTAAGCCCATTACTCTTACAGTGAAGTTATAATTTAAGGCTGCACGGTGACTCCAAATTAGTCACCCCTGATGATTCACATCATGCTTTTGACTCACATCGGTGCACATGTTCCTGCAAACGAGTAGGTGTGCATGTTCTGATATCTCCTCAAGAAAAAGCAAAAACATACAATTACAGTTCATTGTACTCCTCGGAGCGCTGCGTGGCTATTCTTCGGGATGTGAAATGTAAAACCTAAAGATGACTTCAGGGGGAGTTTAACGTATTTTTGTGCAAAGATCACACTCATCAGAAGATAACTGGCAAAGCCAGCATATATAATTCCCTGCTGTCTGCCTTTCATCAAAAAACAGAGCTACTCAGTCTGAAAACTCCAAAGATGGGCGTGGGGTTGATCAGACAGGACGCGTCAGGTGAGAATCGCTCAGGTGGCCTCGAGGACTCGTAGCCATCAAGTTGCTCAAGCTTGTTTGGGAAGCACGGATTAAAGTTTATCTCTGCAACATATTTCACAGGCGTCACATATATTACAATATATTATTTTTATCGATTGTAATATTTTATTTTATTGCTATTTTTTCCACCTTTACATATTATTATTATTATTATTATTATTATTATTATTATTGTTATTATCCACTTCATGTTGCATGGAGTTTATTACATAGAACGATACACAGAATATAAAATAAAATAAAATACACAAGGAGAGGGTGGCCCAGAAAGCTTTGTAAAAGAAAGGAGGCCGTTTAATAACTAAAACTAAAACTGTTCTGACTACGTTTATTTTGAACTGCTGCGCATTATTCACAATTTCTGCATATTATTGCATTTAGTCGAATATATTTCTATATTAGTTCTATGCCATTCTGCAGTGTGCCCCAAACACACTGAAAAATAGGTTCAAAAATACTTTATATTTAGGTGGAATGCATCTAATCACTAATAGTCTAACATAAAAATACAAATGTAGCCATTTTAATGTATTTTAAAAACCTCTCTTCAGGGAATCCCATTATAATTAGTTCTTGCACCATCGCACAGTAAACTGCACACTTCCATCAGCAGCTCTTGATTTAACTTAATGAAGCTTTGATTACAGGGGAGCGGGGTTCTAGTGTTTAGGGACTGAGCTCGTTATTGGAAGGTCGTTCAGGTGCCAGACAAGGCGGCTATCATGAGGTACCCTTGATCAAAGTACCGATCCCAACACTGCTCTCCAGGTGCTGGAAACATCTGCCACCTGCTGTTCAAGACTGAGCATTATGTCCCTGTTCACTTCATCTACGTCAGTGTCGCAGAACAAATGTTGATGCCCTCGCCGCTCCCAGTGCGAACGTACTCTCAGCTTTCAGTCATTGGTCAGTTTGCCGAGTTTAGAAGCACCTTGGACGAGTCACTCAGGCGGCCCAGGAGGCCCAGTAGTCACGCCACGGGGGAAAGTAACGGCCTTTATCTTGATTGCAGACTTCGCCCTTGGAGAAACATCAATAACTACACGCGAAAACGAAACCCCAACAGGCAGCTATACGGTGGCAGCAGACATACGCACATGAATTTAACTGTGGAATTATAGGTTGTTATCACCCGTGCATGTGGTTGCCTTTCCTTAACTCGGGGCATTATTATTTCATTTACAAACTACATTCCGGTCTGCAGTCCACTGCTAATTAACCCCAGTGCTCAGGAAACCTGCAGGCATCGGTTATTCTGCAAACACTCTTCATTAAAACAGTGGCTAAAGAGGCATTATTATAACAGTGTTTTTGTCATACTTTCTACCTAAGGCAACAATGCAATTATCTTCACAAATATTGTGTTTTTCTGCCCAGTAATTTCCGTATCATTAGAGTTCATATTTCATGCCCACTTCAGACAGTGCTAATTTCCTGACCCCCAGAGATTAGGTGCTTTATCATCGCTGAACACACTGGTCTATTTTAACCAGCCAGTCCCACAAATGCAACCTCTGCAAACTCTGCAGCTGCGCCAAGTAGGGCAGAGAGTCCACGGCCGAAGCGTTGGGTGGAAAACTTTGGTTCCTTTGTAGACGCAGCAACACTTTCCCATCTTTTGCGTGAATGAGGTTCGGGCAAAATAGTTGTAGAGTTTCCTCTTAAAGTATTGGAGTAACTTCAACTGACCTGAGTCTGAGGTCAAAAGATGAATGCGAGATCACATTTTTGGGATTTTAGTCACTGGTAGTTACACATAGATGTGTTAATTATACAGAAAATAGTTTTTTATTTGACCAGCGAGTTTTTCTGAGCATTTTAGAATGACTAAAATAAAAACCAAACTACGCTAAACATTGGTTGCATATTGCTTGATTGCAATATTTATAATAACAATCATCCTTTATTTATAATCCCAAGAATGAGAAATTTGTCCTCTGCATTTCACCCATGTGCAGCAGTGGGCAGCTATTGAAAACGCCCAGGGAGCAGTAACGGGGACGATACCTTGCTCAAGGGTACCTCAGGGCAACCCACTGGGGAGGGGATCGAACCCACAATCTTCCGATCCGGGGGCAACGCCCTAACCACTAGGCCACCGCTGCCCCTGCTGATAGGAAAAATAATAATTTTCCCAGAACCAAAGATGCGTTTTCGACAGTCGAAGCAACCAATCAAAGAGGACGCCCGTGTAACAACAACCACTCATCAGCCTCTCGTGTTCAAATGCTTTTGCTCACTTGAAAAAAGTGGGTGTTTCGATATAAGAGGCACGACGTTCTATATAACTGAACGTATCTAGCCCTAGATGTAAAGACCAGGAAATCAAACCAGATGTGTTCACATCATTGCAAAAAAACCACCAATGAATAGCTGTTTCAATACTTTTGAAGGAAAGCGTGCATTTTTTTCCAGACTATTTCTTGAACCTTGCCAGTCTTGCTTCCCTCACGATCATGAATCATCATCTATCCCGATTCTATCACATGGGTCTCCCGTAAAATGCCACACAGTCTAAATACCGAGACCCCTCTCAACACTGTTTAAGACCCTTGATTTATTCACAAGCTTGCTAACTCACTAATGTGATTTTTGAATAGTTTAATGGGATTAAAACGACCCAAAGGACCATATTTCAATTTTTATCGATTTGTCATTTGGGTTTGCTTTATTGCCCTTGCAGCTTGGCGGACCGGGCTTCTCCATTAAAACCAATGAGCCTTTAGCATGTCTTGTTCACACTTGGCTCAATAAAAGCAAGGTGGATTTTCATTCATCAACTCTGATTGCATTAGCTCCACGAGAAAATGGCTTTCAGGTTTTTTTTTTTTTATTTCTTATACAGGGTCTATTTGCAGAATGCTGATCGAGACCCCAGCACTGGGAGGAAAAAACAGGCGGTCCATCTGGAGGGCTCGGCCTCGACGTGCGCTCTATACGCTGCAATTTCCGTCCAGTGTTTTTTCGATAGATTCATCAACACGTGAATGAGATAGATGGGTTTAAGGGGAGCTGCATTGCCTACGGATGAGCCGTCTGGCGACGCAGGGCTCTATTGACTGTGCTTTGTAATCATCAGGCCCAGGCTCATCCTTCACCGTTTTTGATGTGGTGACGCATGGGGGCCCTGCTGCTCACTCGTACATCAAAGACCAAAAGCTGGAAGCCTGGCTTTCTGAAAAACCATGAGGGTGTTGAATGGAAACATTGAGACGTCTCGTCTTTAAACGGCAAAGAAATTCCTCCTTTGTCATCAAATTCCTCCATTTAATGAGGCTCCTCTGCACGTTCCTGGAAGCACTAAGCCTAAACATCATTTACATTTAAAGCTGCGGAGCCGTTCCCTTAATTGAGCCGCACAGACTTAATGCATATCAGCCTCCAACTTATAGCTCTCACCTAAGACTTTCTTTCACTTCCTTCCACTGATCTTCACCAGCGTTGTTTCTCCAGAATGCTGGATAGTTGTTGTGTAACTGGACGCTAACAGATGATGCTGAACTTCTACAGAATCCCAATAGGAAGTCAAACTCCAGAGGAGACGGTTGCTAGAAATGCCTCTGTGTCTGGGGAGGAAATGAAAGGACGGTAACTAGAATTTTCAGCAAAAACATTCAATCAAGGATGAGCTCCAGTGTTTTGATGATCGTTTTATCTTCACATCTTCACCACGTCATTCTGGTTGACAGTTTGGGACACAGCCACAGTTTTCTTAACTGTGATCTAACAAGAACCAGATCAGTTTTACCTTTAAAGGGAAGCTCCTTTTCCCAGGCAGGTCCGGGTCTCTTCTGTGTGGAGTGGACATGTTCTCCCTGTGTCTGTGTGGGCTTACACTTAGACATGTCTCTGTCTTGCTGGGGCGGGAACGAAAGACAGGACACCAGTTGTTCACAGGTCTCAGAAAGTTTGGAAAGTTTCTTTAAATATGAGCGTCAGTGTTTTAACGATTGTGCTTCTATTCATTTCTTTATCCCACCATTCTGGTTCGTGTACATGGAACTGATGCAGCGGCTGCGTCCCAAACCACACACTTTTACACTTTACACACTGCATGACTGAGCGTGTGTAAAAGTTGTGCACCATTTTTACAAACTATTTAGTTTGATAGTGTGCAGTTTGGGAAACAGCCACATCTATTAAAAGTGATCTAACGAGAGTTAAGTAATAAGTTGCCTTAATTAAAGGAAGTTTACTTTCAATCTGAAATCAGCTGATTTTTAGACGAAAGGTTAGCTCGCTAATATTAGGTAGTTATCACTTGCTCTGGACAGCGATGAGTTGCTTGTCCCTCATCTCCCAAGAGGCAGCATTATTGACCCGTCCACACTGAAGGCACACACAGCTGTCTGTCCTTCTGTAAACTTTCATCCGGTAGTGTGAGGGGAGGGATTCTCCACAAGACAGATGCAGACGTCCGCAAAGTGGAGCTCTGGCAGGGACGTCACTGTTGTTAGGGAGTGAAATACTGCAGGGTGATGGATAGAGAAAGTGAATGGGTGAAGAAGAGTGACTGGAGTGATTTGTGACAGATGGGTACCAGTGAGAGTAAAAGGAAAGTTCACGGGACAGTAATGAGACCAGCTATGTTGTACGGATTGGAGACGGTGATGAAAAGGCAGCAAGCGGAGCTGGAGGTGTCAGAGTTAAAGTTGCTGAGATGCTCGTTGGGTGTGACGAGGATGGACAGGATTAGAAATTAGTATATTAGAGGGACAGATCAGTTTGGATGTTTTGGAGAGAAAGTTAGAGAAGCAAGGTTGCGTAGGTTTGGACATGTCCAAACATCTCCATATTGGAAGGAGGATGTTGAGGATGGAGCTGTCAGGAAAGTGGAAAAGAGGAAGACCAAAGAGAAGGTTTATGGACGTAGTGAGAGAGGACAAGAGCAAATGGAAATGATTGATCCGTTATGGAGACCCCTAAATGAGAGCAGTCAAAAGAAGGAGAAGAAGGAGAAGAACATGGATTGAAGAGAGATTGAAAGTGCCCAGATACTTGTTCTTATATCTCTTTTTGGGGATTAAATATTGATGTATTTGTTTGTTTGGAACAGAAGGAAAATGTACTATTCTATGGGTTTGCCCTCCAGGGCTCTCACTCCTGTTGCCTGTCATGTGACTGAAAACTGTGTTTAAAACAGCAGGCTGAAAATGGAATGCATCACACCTGAGGTTCGAGTAGTAAACAGTCTACACAACAAAACACCGCTTCGGAAGCACTCATCAATTCTATTATCTGTGCCACAACCTCTGTCATTATACAATCTCCTGCACAATCTGGCAGCAGAGAGTGGGTAATTATGTGACGGGAGGCTGAATGGATGGATTTCAGGAAGGGAGGCAGTCAATTAGCGACCAGTTTTTGAAGTACGAACAGATTCAGGGAAGAGGGCTGCCAAGGTGAAGGTAATGGGCCAAAGCCTATCATGAAAGCAGCAGAGGCTGCTATCAAACTCACGCTGAGGACCCGATGCACTCACAAACACGGGCGCTGTCATTATGCCGCTGAATACGGATGCATGCTTCCATTAAGGCAGCTAATAAAATGACCTCCTCGCGTCTCGGCGACTGACCAACGGCTACGCTGAGGATGTCATCTGCAACATCTCTTTTTCTGCATTGCTAGCTCCTACTGCTTTGATTGAAGAGGATTCACAGGATTCAGAATGAGACTTGGCTGACCGCTAATAGCTTGGCCTTCAATCCTAAAGATGCTATGGAAAAGTGCTAACAATGAATGAAAGCTTGGAGAGCTTTGCATATACACTTATATATGGATACAACTAGACCAGTGGTGGTACTTGGCTATGGACCTATGGCTCAAGAGGTCCCAGGTTCAATCCAACCTCTGGCACTACCACCACTGGGTCCCTGAGCAAGACCCTTAACCCCGAGTGTCTCCAGGGGGACTGTCCCTGTAATTAGGACATGGAAGTCGCTCTGGATAAGAGCGTCTGCTAAATGCCGCAAATGTAAATGTAGATGTGTAAATATGGAGAACTGTGTACCAAAATGAGACATTTCTCCAAGAACCGCAACAAAACATGGGATGATTGTGAGCTGGAGGTGGGACTTAAGAGGTCACAGGTACATATCCCACCTGGTTTGTGTTTGGGGAGTAGACCCTAAGATCAGAAGGTTGTGGGGTCAAATGATATACTCTTGATGGGTACCATCCTCATCCATGCTCCCCGGGTGTTGAATATCCCCGGGTGTGCATGGGATACATTTCGTTGTGGCTCAATCCGTACTCCGTTCACGATGACAAATAGTCACTTTCAATTTCAACCTTTAACCCTAAGTTAGTCTTTACACCACACTCATATCCTCTTGATGAAGGTACTCTTGATGAAGGTACCATCCCCATCCATGCTCCCCGGGTGTTGAATATGGTTGCCCCCTGCTGGAAGGACGGTGTGTGTGGGATGTATTTCATTGTGGCTCATTCTGTACTCTGTTCACAATGACAAATAGTTACTTTCGGTTTCAACCTTTAACCCCACGCATCAGGACTCTTCTCAGTCCTGGTTCCTCAGTGGTGGAACGAACTCCCCCTGATGGTAAGAACTGCTGAGTCCCTCGCTGTCTTCAAGCGTCGATTAAAGACCCAGCTGTTCATGGAATTTCTCAGGGAATAATCCTCCCAAACCATCTACTCTCCTACCTCTGCTCCTTCTTTTCCTTAATCCTCTACTCTCTTTCCTGCCTTATCCAAATAAATAAATAAATAAATAAAAATGTAGGTAGTGTAGGTGTTGATACTTGTCACAAGGGCACTTAGTTTGTTGCTTAGGCTGTAATAGCTAATCAGCAAAAAATATCACATTTATTTGGCTTATAGTATCCATCCATTCATCTATCCATCCATCCCTCCATTTTCTGAGCCCTGCATCCTGACTTTGGCTGTGATAGTAATGGGATACATCTTCTGTATTTAACACACACACACACACCGGCCAGCAGGAGGCAGACGTATCCAGCACCCGGGAAAGCAGCGATATGGACAGTACCTTGCTCAAGGGTAACACGGAGTTACCTGCTAGCCCTGGGCCCAAACACATGACCTCCTGTATCAAGGGACATGTGAGCAAGTCCCTAACCATTAGATCATTACTGCCCTTGAAACCCAGTGAGCTGGGTTGCTACTTCTTCTGCATTAAATGAAGCTTCAGTGAAGCTTTGCCTGCAGAAATGGGGCAAGCTAAGTTACAACAACACAGGTCAAGTGCTTCCTAAATTAGAAGCTGTTTATTTATTTAATTACTTATCTATTTAAACTGGGGGCAGCGGTGGCCTAGTGGTTCAGGCGTTGGCCGCATGGGGGTTCGAACCCCTTCCCAATGGGTTGCCCTGAGGTACCCTTGAGCAAGGTACCGTCCCCGTCTCGCTCCTCCCTGCGATGGGCTGGCGACCTGTCCAGGGTGTGTCCCCCGTCCTCGCCCTGTGTGAACTGGGATGGACTCCAGCACTCCCCTGCGACCCCGTTTGAGACAAGTGGCAGACAATGACTGACTGACTGACTATTTAAACTGAATAAACTAGTTTTATGTCTAAGGTGCAGAAAGATCAGTTGGGCTGGGGCTTCAGAAACACTCAAGGAAATGTAGTTTTGGTGGTCACGTCAAAAAAGAAGGGTTGGGGAGAGTGGGGACGGTGATGAAAATGAAAAGTTAAAGTTAAAAATGCTGAGATTTGCTTTGGGAGGGATGAGGATGGGCAGGATTAGAAATTAGTATATGAGAGGGACAGTATATAGAGTAAATTAGCAGGACAGCTCAGGTTGGACAGTGTGGAGACAAAGTTAGAGAAGCAAGGTTGAGAGGACATGCAGGTGCACGGCTTGAAGGTGGAAGGTGCAGAGGACAGGAAGAAATGGAGATGGATGATCTGCTGTGGCAACTCCTAAGCAGGTGCAATCTTATTGGACAGATTTAAAAAATAGACTTTATTATTATTATTATTATTATTATTATTATTATTATTATCATCATTATTATTATTATTATCATTTGTAGTAGTAGTAGTATTGTAGTCAATAATAACAATAAGAGTAATAATAATAACAAACATGTATTTATATCAAACCCCTTTGTTTCCTTATATTTTGTAGTTGACAAATTAAAAAAAATATTTTTTAAGTCTCTTAGTCTTTATTCAGTCGTTTGTTCAGTCTTGGTTTATTCTTGCCATCATTTAAGTTTTCTTTTCTTACTGCTTTTTTAATCTGTTAGTTTCAGTTTTCAGTTTGAAAGTGTTAATAATTAGCTGTTTTCAGTTTGACATTTCATGATAATCTCATTGTTATCATTCATTTGATTTAATAAAGCATGTTAGTTGATGCCAGCTGTCTTTAAAATGTGCTCTGGAAATATTACATTTTCATTTAGGTCTATTTTCTCCAGAGTAGAGCGATTCTAAAGACATAGAGGTAAAGTTGTTAAAGCAGGATATATTGGGTTCCATCAAAGTTAAGGTCTTATTTTATAGAAGTAAACGCATCCTTTCCATATTGCATTGTTTCACAGTGAAAATGAAAAAGTGGAGAGTGTAGGCCCATCGATACAGGCGCTGTGGATTCAGTGTATTGTTACTGAATGTGAAATATGTTTGCAAATACATTTAAAGACAAACCAAAACAATGACATCTCGGCTTTGCAGGGCTGGGCTGCAAACGGGCGTTCATCCAATCGTCCCCGTGCAGCTGTCAGGTTTAAAGCTGCGTGAAGTCGACACACTGCCTCCCGAAACCCTGTGAAACTGATAAACAATGCAGCTGCTTCCCTAAGTCCTCGCAAAGAGTTCAAGAAGGCAGACGAGCCCAAAAGGGACAATGTCACTTCACGCCCGTTCACTCAGAACTGCTCCGTTCATCACAGCCATTACATTCCACTCATCCACGAAAATGGAATAAAAGCAAACGTGCTTCTGTTGGCATGTTTGCTCATTTGGGTTTCAATGGAAGAGCCGAGCGTTTTCCCAACAAAACACTTTGAGGAGGGAAGACAAATAAACCGAAATGACGGTCAGAGTTGGTGAAGAAACCGGTGCTGCAGGCCGCCTCGCTAATTTAACGTGATTGATGGATTGACAGCCTCCTCGTATCTTTTCTTCTGCTGCAGTGCAGCTATGTGGCAAAACCAATAGCACTCTGAACAGCCTCTCTAAAAGACAGGCTTTGGGAAACTGAGCCCAACCCTTATGAGAAAAACATGATGTGAATTTGTTCACACCACTTCAGATTTGTAAACACGGTTCTGCACTTCTCAGAGATCTCAAAGGAATGAGACGATAATGTGAGATGTTTTCTCTTTACCCTTTATTAATAACATTTGCATGTCTCAGGGATGAAAACCTAGCAGACTTTTCCAGAACGACTTCTGTTTCTGAATTCTCCCTGGAGAAGCTCCAGAACCCAGTGGTGGGGGTGCAGAAGGTGGGTATTGAACCTTAGTCCATAGGTGAGCATCCAACCACTAGACCAGCACCACCCAACAAGTGCTCTTTTTAAAAAAGTGAAAGTGACTCAAAAGTACCTCAGGGCAACCTGCTGATCTGGGATTTTAACCCATGACCTTCTGATCCTGGGGCCAAGGTTAACTCCAGCATACGCTATTTGTTAACAATTTTGAGGAGGAAAGAAAGAAGGAGAGGAGAGTGGGAGTGAGGGTAGGGACTTTGAATGTTGGCAGCATGACTGGTAAAGGTAGAGAATGAGCTGATATGATGTGAGAGACTAGATGGAAGGGTAGTGAGACCAGGTGTATTGGAGGAGGGTTTAAACTGGTCTACCATGGTGTGGATGGAAGGATTAATGGGGGAGGAGTTATCCTGAAGGAAGAGTGTGTGGAGAGTGTTTTGGAAGTGAAGAGGGTGTCAGGGAGGGTGATGAGTTTGAAGCTGGAAGTTGAAGGTGTGATAATGAATGTAGTTAGTGCTTATGCTCCACAGGTTGGTTGTGAGATGGAGGAGAAAGAAGAATTCTGGAGTGAGTTAGATGAAGTGATAGAGAGTGTACCCAGGGGAGAGAGAGTGATGATTGGTGCAGAGTTTAATGGTCATGTTGGTGAAGGAACAGAGGTGATGAGGAGGTGATGGGCAGGCATGGTGTGAAGGAGAGGAATGCTGAAGGTCAGATGGTTGTAGATGTTGTGAAAAGGATGGAAATGGCTGTAGTTAATACTTATTTTAAGAAGAGGGAGGAGCACAGGGTGACGTATAAGAGTGGAGGAAGATGCTCACAGAAGGATTATGTTCTTTGCAGGAGGGTCAGTTTGAAGGAGATTGGAGACTGTAGGTAGTGACAGGGGAGAGTGTAGCTAAACAGCATAGGATGGTGGTCTGTAGGATGACCTTGGAGGTCAAGAAGAGGAGGAAAGTGAGGGCAGAGTCGGGATCAAGCGGTAGAATCTGAAAGAGGAGGACTGCAAGGTGGAATTCAGGCAGGAGTTAACACGGGCACTGGGAGGTGTTGAAGAGCTACCGGATTGCTGGGAAACTACTGCAGAAGTGAAAAGGCAGACGGCTAGAAAGGCACTTGGTGTGACATCTGGAAGGAAGAAGAAGGAGAAGGAAACCTGGTGGTGGAACCAAGAAGTCCTGGAGTGTATTCAAAAGAAGAGGGAGGCAAAGAAGACATGGGACAGTCAGAGAGATGAAGAAAGTAGACAGGTGTATAAGGAGATGAACAGAAGGTTGGACCGTAAATAGGGAGAAAAGGACCTTTACTGATTGGCTAGACAGAGAGACAGATCTGGGAAAGATGTGCAGCAGGTCAGGACGATTAAAGATAGAAATGGTAACAGAGCGTGTTGAGCAGATGGAAGGAATACTTTGAGGGGCTGATGAATGAAGAAAATGAGAGAGAGAGAAGATTGGACGATGTGAGGAGAGTGAACCAGGAAGTGCAGCAAATAAGCAAGATGGAAGTAAGAGCAGCATTGAAGAGGGTGAAGAATGGAAAGGCTGTTGGACCAGATGACATACCAGTGGAAGCATGGAGGTGTTTAGGGGAGATGGCAGTTGAGTTTCTGACTAGAAGCTGGTGAGAGGAACCTGAGGAGTGGAGACGAAGTGTACTGGTACCGATCTTCAAGAATAAGGGTGATGAACAGAGCTATAGTAACTATAGAGGGATCAAGTTGATCAGCCACAGCATGAAGTTATGGGAAAGAGTCATGGAAGCAGGTTAAGAAAAGAGGTGTTGATCAGTGAACAGCAGTATGGTTTTATGCTGAGAAAAAGCTCTACAGATACAGTGTTTGCTCTGAGGGTCTTGATGGAGAAGTACAGAGAAGGTCAGAAGGAGTTGCATTGTGCCTTTGTGGACTTGGAGAAAGCATATGACAGGGTGCCTATAGAGGAGTTGTGGTTTTGATATGGTATGGGGAATGATTGGTATGAGGAAGTCTGGTGTTACAGAGAAGTATGTGAGAGTAGTTCAGGATCTGTATGATGGCAGTGTAACAGTGGTGAGATCTGCAGTGGGAGTGACAGATGCATTTAAGGTAAAGGTTTGATTACATCAAGGATCATCGCTGAGCCCATTCTTGTTTGCAATAGTAATGGACAGGTTGACGGACGAGGTTAGACAGGAGTCTCCGTAGACGATGATGTTTGCTGATGATATTGTGATCTGTAGTGAGAGTAGAGAGCAGCTTGAGGAGAACCTGGAGATGGAGATCTGCTCTAGAGAGGAGAGGAATGAAAGTGAGTAGGACAAAGACAGAATACATGAGTGTGAATGAAAGGGAGGAAAGTGGAGTGGTGAGGATGCAGGGAGTGGACGTAACAAAGGTGGAGGAGTTTAAATATTTAGGATCAACAGTTCAGAGTAGCGGCGAGTCTGGAAGAGGTGCCAGGTGTGCACAATCAGAGCAGGGCGCCCTCTACTGTCACAGATCTGTCACAGAAAGTTATACTGAGTGATGGGGGAGAGGGAGGACCACCCTACCCACCCAGAAAGAGGACAGAACGATTCCACCAAACAAACTAACTCTTGCAGAACATTAATGTGTCTCTGCGCAAAAGTATTTTTTTTCCTTTTTTATTTGTTTGTTAAACTATTTTATATTCATTCCCCAGTTTATAATTGAAGACATATCATTAATCATGAAGGTGGGCACTGAGTGATGCATGGCCTCCAACGCTTTCATCTAATACATTTCTATTATTGCCTTAAATGACAGTGGCAGTCTCTCTGCATTTATCATCCTCACTCTCGGATGCTCACCAGGACTAATGGAGAATGACAGCTGTTGCAGTCACTGTATACACACACACACACACACACACACACACACACACACACATTTATATGGGTGTATTCATGAGGGCTGTCTGGTTTACTGTAAATATTGCACACTAGTAAATAAAAAAAAAACATACAGTTCATCCTACTGACCTAAATATTGTCTGGTTCTTTGTTTTTTACATAAAAGCTGCAAAGAATGTACAACAAACATCTGTTCCTGGTGCAAGATTAAACACACACTCACACACACACACAAACACACACACACACACACACACCAGTCCAACAGAAATGTTTGTGGAAAGGATGAGGAAGCAGGAGAAGCAGCAGGATCGTCTGTTCTGCGGTCAGTGCTGCGAGGACAGTGGTGGGTTTATCTTCCATTAGGATGCAGAGATATGGGGCAGAGTGAAATCTTGGCAGTGCAATGATTTTAATTATGCTCTGTTAGTTAATGAGCAAACACCAGCATATGAGGCAGGTGCGGCACATTTTAATCACACCTTGGCCAGTCAGAACGGCAGGCGACGGCAGATTGCCTTTCTCCTTTCTCCAATGGAAGGACAAACCCAACCCCGGGCGTCTGATCACATTATTCAGGCCATTATTTGAAGCGCTGCCTTAATAGTACTCTTAGCTCTTCTTCTTTCGGCTCCTCCCGTTTAGGGGTCGTCAGAGTAGATCATCCGTTTCCATTTTCCTCCTGTTCTCTGCATCTTCCTCAACCTTCTGCATGTCCTCTCTCACCACGTCCATAAACCTCCTCTTTGTCCTTCCTCTTCTTCCCTTTCCTGGCAGCTCCATCTTCAACATCCTTCTCCTGATATTCTCGTCTCACTTCTGGAAATGTCTGCCAACATTAACAGTTCCTACCCTCACTTCCACTTTCCTACACTTCTTTTTCTCCTCCTCCCTCCGGACATGCCTTTCTCCTCTTCTTCTTCTCCTTCTTCTTCTTCTCCTTTGGTCAACAGTACCCCGATTTCTACCAGCACCCTGTTGGCTAACTGCACTGGTGGTGGCCGTTGTTAACCTGGGAGATCTGTTTCATTGTCCACGTATAGATTTGGTAAATGTTTTACCCCATTTGTGTTTCTCCCCATTTATCCGGTACTGGGACCAGCACAGGGAATTACACTGACTTGTGCATCCCTAGTGGTTAAGTTAGTCACTAAGAAAGCAATCAACTTCATAAAATTGAATAATTAATATAAATGTATCCAGAAATAACAACAGCAACAACAACAACAACAACAACAACAATAATAATAATAATCATTTTTATTGAGTCAGTATCAGAACCACACCCACTCACAACTGCAGCCTCTGATTGGTCCGTAGACTCAATGCAAAGCAAAGTGAAGTAAAGTGTAAGTGACTATTTGACATTGTGAAATAGCATACAGTGAACCAGAATGAAGCACATCCTCTGTATTTAACCCACACACATTGTCCAGCAGGGGGCAGTCATATCCAGCACCCGGGGAGCATTGATGGGGACTGTACCTTTCTCAATGGTACCTCAGAAGAACCTAATGTTTTGGGATTTGAACCCTTGACGGTTAGAAACAATCATGTTAACAACTTTAAAGATGGAGGACATGGAGAAACAGATCAATAATCATAAATTATACAGTGTTGGAAGTTCATACAAGGAGAAACATCCTGGACAGGACACCAGTCCATCACAGGGCACACACACACACACACACACACACACACACAAACAAACAACTAGGGGTCGGTTCTTCATCTCCAATCATCCTATCATGTTTTTGGATGGTGGGAACCCGGTTTTACTGGAGGAACCCACAAGAACACAGAGAGAACATGTCCTCTCTTCACAGTGGGTCAAGTCGGAATCATAAATGTATTGGCCAATATTTGTGTAAAAATAATATCAGTATTCGACAGATATTTAGATGTGACCAATATTTCAAATCAATATTTAATGTTGCTTTTTTGGAGGCTCATTAAAGGACCCTGGTGCTACACATAGGACAACATCAGACACAACATCAGACACAACATACGACACAAGACAAGGCAACAAATGCAGACAACAGACAGCACAACAGACAGTACTTTCCTGTCATCAGTCTTCAAATCCCTAATTCTTATGCTTATATAAGCTTTCAGTCACAGTGCGGGAGGGTGTTTGGAGGGGTTACCTTTTAGCACATTTTTACATGTAAATAGCACTACACAGATACATTTTATCCAAGCAGAGCAAGCAGAAATGTTTCATTTTGGCTGAAAACAGCAGACGGTGGCTTTGCCTCCTTGGGCAGTTTACGCTGGCCCCGCTCTTCCACACAGACGAGCTTCAGCTGGGTGATAACTGAGGACTGTTGCTTTATTGTGTATTTACGAGGTCTTGCAGGATTGTTATAGCTGAAAGCGTCTGTTGCCGAACCACAAAAAAGTCGCCACTTGCCACAATCCCCAATTGAGGCTTTAACCAGTTAAATGGCTGTCAAGGTCAGACTTTATGAAAGTGGAGTTAAGATTCTTGTGGACATTGGGTTCGTTTCACAGCAACACAGAGAAAACCATTTACACAGGATAAAGGCCTAATCCGCACACGGTGGGGATTAGTCCGATAAACGACCTCTATCTCACTGCGTGCTGAAAACTGGCCCCGTTCTGAAAGCTTAAGTTCTGATCTGAATGCACTTTAAAACGTATCTCATCTGTAAGAAACAAAAAAAACGCTCTGATCTGAACACCTGGCCACCGACCTCATGCTTCTTCTCCCTGGCCACTTTGTTAGAAACACTGACCTCATGCTTCTTCTCACTGGCCACTTTGTTAGAAACACCCACCATGTGTTGTTCTCACTGGCCACTTTATTAGAAACACCCACCTTTAGTTTAATAATGACTCGCATATTAAGTAATTTAAGTTTCCTACCCCAGTTTTTATAATGGCAATTTGCACATCTCAAGAATGTGATTTGGGACGAGGCCACATGATTGGAAAGTTGTGGGTTTGAATCCCAGAGTCCTCTAGGTTGCCCTGAGGTACTCTTGAGCAAGGTACTGCCCCCCTCACTGCTCCCTGGGTGCTTTCAATAGCTGCCCCCTGCTGCACGTGTGTGTGTGTGGGGGGGTTAAATGTAGTGGTGTAATTTTGTTGTGGTTCACTGCGTGTTGTGCCGTGTACTCACTTTCACTTTCAGATGAATTGCAGTTATTTGTGAAGTCCCTTTTTGCCATGTAAAATAACTTCATCCCAACAAAAACAAATAAAAAGAAAACATTTGCACTGCATTTCAGCCATAAAAGGACCTGCTGACATGATCTCAGCTATCCTTGTTAACACAGAGAGTGTTGAGGAGGACGAGGCTGGAGATCTCACTGTCCTGCTGATTGAGCTGGAATAGCAGACTGGACGCTTTAAAAGGAGGGTGGTGCTTGTTCGTCCTATGGTAACCATGGTTACCTGCAAGGAAACATGTGCAGTCATCATTGCTTTGTGCAAAAAAGGGCCTCACAGGTAAGGATCCTGCTGCTGGTAAGACCAAAATTAAGCATTTATCAGATCGTCAAGAACTTCAAGGAGAGACGTTCAATTGTTGTGAAGAAGCTTCAGACGCCCAAGAAAGCCCAGCAAGCACCAGGACCATCTCTTTAAGTTGACTGGTGCACCACTAGCGCAGAGCTTGCTCAGGAATGGTAGCAGGTAGGTTTGAGTCCATCTGCACACAGTCAGGAGAAGACTTTTGGAGGATGACCTGGTCTTCTGCAGAAGGTACAGCGATTGGACTGCTGAGGACTGGGGTAAGGTTATTCCCTCTGATGAACCCCCTATCCATTTGCATGGGCCATGCAGAAAAAAGATAGTCAGGAGAAGAAAAGGTGAGCGCTACCATCACTCCAGTGTCCTGCCAACAGTAAAGCGTCCTGAGAACATTCATGTGTGGAGCTTCTAAGCCAAGAGTGTGGCCGAGAGCAAATTCTTCACGAAGCAAAACATCAGAAATTTTGGTCCATAGCCAGCAAACTCCCCAGACCTTCATCCCAGAACTTGTGGTCAATGCTCAAAAGGCGGGTGGTCAAATGAAAACCCACAAAATCTGACAAACTTCAAGAACTGATTCTGCAAGAATGGCTCTCCATCAGTCAGGATTTGACCCAGACGTTGATTGACAGCATGTCAGGGTGAATTGTGGAGGTCTTGAAAAAGAAGAACCAACACTGCAGACAGATATCTCAATAGAAACCTTTGAAACTTATGAAAGGCTTGTAACTCTAGTTACCATGGAAACATCTGACAAAAAGCTCTAAAATCGCTGACACAGCAAACTCTGTGAAAACCAAAACTTGTGTCAGTCTCAAAACTTTTCACCACGGCTGTAGATTAACACCTCTGGTTTGTTTGTATTCTCCATGGCGCAAGCATCGCTCCTGCTCAAGTGTACAACCTTTAAAACATGCAAAATAGATTTGATTGGACGCCTCTGAAATAAATGCATCTTTTAGTGCTTTCATGCTAAAAAACTCACCATTTATACAAAGAAAAGTGCCACTTTTTCCAACATGATATGCGAATTCACAGAGGACACATAACCCATGTTTATATCTACTGTTTTATTGCAGGTAAAAGCTTTCCAGGTGCAACAGCGCACTGTCCATAAAAATGACTGGCGGGGAGTATTCAGACGGGACTGAAATCACTAAAACATCAGTAAGACTAATATTACTGCACCTCCCTGTGCAAAAGTAATCCCGTCCGCACTCTTGCAAGGTGATTATTTGTGTACGCAGATCCAGGATTTTATTCCACTAACTAAATCATTTTCTTTTTCAGCATAATCCCCACCCTTTTAAATGATTTATGTCTGTGGGTCTCAGTTCAGGCCTGGAGTATCACTGCCCTGCATAGCTTTCCCTGCGCTAACATACCAGTTCAATTCAGGAAGGACTTGTTAATTAGCTGATTAGCTGAATCGAGTGTGTTCGAGCAGGGAAAAGAGAGCAGGGGAAGGCTACTCCAGGGCAGGACAGAGAAACATAGATTTCTTTTTTTTTTTTTACAATTTATGATGCTAGCTGGAAGCTTGGAGGGGTACGCACTGGTATGTTTGTGTAAAAAGGTCATAATATCTTTGAGGCATAATTAAAAGAGTCTTAATTGAAGGACTTTTGTAAAGGAACATCAAAATTTGATATTCATACATAGTCATATTTAAATGTTTACCCAGCATCTTAAACATGTCACTTTGACCTTGTGCTGAATCATCAAGGTCTGAACTCACAGAAGGTCCTGCAAGTTGGGAGTTGAAAGTGAAAGTGACAACCCTTGTCATTACAAGGTCACAGTGAACCACAATGAAATTGGACCTCTGCATTTAAGCCATGCAGCAGTGGGCAGCTATTGAAAGTGCCTAGGGAGCAGTGGCGGGGATGGTACCTTGCTCAAGGGTACCTCAGGGCAACCCACTGGTGAGGGAATCAAACCCACAATCTTCCGATGCAGGGGCAACTCCCTAACCGCTAGGCCACCGTTGCCCCAGGAGGTGGGACCCTGGATGGGAATAGTTTGTACTATAGATGCTGGATGGGACTGAGCTTGAAGAAATATCTTGAACTCTTTGTTCTTCAGTCAGGGAACTTGGACTGCAGCAACATTTAGGTTTAAAGTTATGTCCACATGGATGCAGGACCTGAGCTTTCCCAGCAGACTGTTGTCCAGAGCATCACACTGCCTCCACTGGCTTCCCATAGTGCATCCTGGTTTCTCTTCCCCAGATAAGGACACACACACACACTCAGCAATCCATGAAAAGAGAACTTGATCCATCAGACCAACCTATTTCTTCCATCATGCCATGGTACAGTTCTGATGGACAGGAGTCAGCATGGACACTCTGACTGGTACCACTGTATCTTCTGATACCGTTTCAATACCAGCAGCTCTTCTGTGGGATCAGACCAGATGGACAAACCGCCATCTATGCAGAATGGAGACACCATTTCTATGCAGAATCTCTCCAGATCTTCCCCAATCCAGGATTCTTCCACATCATCAACTCAGAGTTTCTCAAATAAACATTTTTTTCTGGATTTGCTCCAACCAAGACGTAGTTTTAGCTTTTTTACATTTAAAATGCATTGCTCTTTCATAGAATCCACAATGCAGTGTATCCTAAAAAGGTTACAAGGCCTCTGGAGGAAAAACAGCCCCAAAACATCACAGATCCTCCAGTAGACTTAGAGTAAATGAGCTCTTTTCTGTATAATCATCCTTCTTTTCACACCAAAGCTGCGTTTGCTGAGAAAAAGTCATTTTTGCATCATCTGAACAAAAACAAAAGGTCAGCCAGAGTCTGTCAAACTCCAGGCACTTACGTTTCTAGTTAGATAAAAGAAAAAAACACTTATGTGGTATTCCATATAAGTCCTTGGTATGAAGTTGGTGTCTAATATGTTTGGAGACAAAGTAATTCCAAACAGCTCCATTTTCTGCAGATGTCCAACCATGATCTTTGAGAAATATCTCATCTCTGAAACCTCTGAAAAGGCTCAGTTTGTTTAGAAATCCTGATAATCGATGAGAACATTTCAATTGTGGCTATAATTTTTAATCATCATGTAGCTGAAGTTCAAAACATGTTTGTCTCATTATATTTGATCTTTTTCTCATCTTCATCACACAGATGGATGACTCCCTGAACAGAAACTTATAGAGGAACACTTTTGAGTTCTTAACCAGTTCTGGAAAGTGAGAGGAGCCTGAGGAGTGGAGATGAAGTGTACTGGTACCGAAGTTCAAGAATAAGGGTGATGCACAGAGCTGTAGTAACTATAGAGGGATCAAGTTGATCAGCCACACCATGAAGTTATGGGAAAGAGTAGTAGAAGCAGGTTAAGAAACGAGGTGAGGATCAGTGAACAGCAGTGTGGTTTTATGCCGAGAAAGTGCACCACAGATGCAATGTTTGCTCTGAGGGTGTTGATGGAGAAGTACAGAGAAGGTCAGAAGGAGTTGCATTGTGTCTTTGTGGACTTGGAGAAAGTAGATGACAGAGTGCCTAGAGAGGAGTTTTGGTTTTGTATTACAGTATATTACAGGGTGTTACAGAGCAGTATGCGAGAGTAGTTCAGGATATGTATGATGGCAGTGTAACAGTGGTGAGATCTGCAGTGGGAGTGACGGATACATTTAAGGTAGAGGATCATCGCTGAGCCCATTCTTGTTTGCAATAGTAAAGGACAGGTTGATGGACGAGGTTAGACAGGAGTCTCCGTGGACGATGATGTTTGCTGATGATGTTGTGATCTGCAGTGAGAGTAGAGAGCAGCTTGAGGAGAACCTGGAGAGATGGAGATATGCTCTGGAGAGGAGAGGAATGAAAGTGAGTAGGGCAAAGACAGAATACATGAGTGTGGATGAAAGGGAGGAAAGTGGAGTGGTGAGGATGGAGGGAGTAGAGGTGACAAAGGTGGAGGAGTTTAAATACTTGGGATCAGCACTTCAGAGTAACGGCGAGTGTGGAAGAGAGGAGAAGAAGAGAATGCAGGCAGGTTGGAATGGGTGGAGAAGAGTGGCTGGAGTGATTTGTGACAGGCAGGTACCAGCAAGAGTAAAAGGGAAGGTTTACAGGACAGTAGTGAGACCAGCTATGTTGTATGGGTTGGAGACGGTGATGAAAAGACAGGAGGCGGAGCTGGAGGTGTCAGAGTTAAAGATGCTGAGATGTTCGTTGGGTGTGACGAGGATGGACAGGATTAGAAATGAGTATATTTATATGAGTATATTCCTAATTATATTTCTAATTAGACGTCTTGGAGACAAAGACATGTCCAGAGGAGAGATGAGGATTATATTGGAAGGAAGATGTTGAAGATGGAGCTGCCAGGAAAGAGGAAAAGAGGAAAACCAAAGAGGAGGTCTATAGACGTGATGAGAGAGGACATGCAGGTGATTGGTTTAAAGCAGGAAGATGCAGAGGACAGGATGAAATGGAGGACTGCTTGTGGACTGCTTTCAGACTGACACTAGTACTTTTAATTTAAGCAAAAAACTGTTCTTCATGACTGCAGTTCATATCGAGCCACCATCAGGCGGGATTTGAATACAATAACGTACATGTTATTTGAAATTTGTGCAATATTTTTGCTTTTTCGTGAGCAAAGATTTACATTTCTTGGCCAAATCAAAAGCTAAATCAATGTCATTTTCTCAGATGTCTGAAGGTTTTGCTGTGTATTTCAGTTTTTTTCTACTTTGACAACCTTGGTCACAGGCTTTTATGGAAGGGCTGATTAAACTGAAACACATTCAAAGCTGAGTAATGAGAAAGTGAAAGTTTTCCAGGTAATGACTGCAATCTATACATCTTAACATTTTTCTGAAGTGAAGTGAAAGTGACTATCATTGTGAAACTCAACACACAGTGAGACATGACAAAATGCTTCTTCTGCTTTTCACCCACACATACCATGCAGCAGGGGGAGCTATTTCAAGCCCAGGAAGCATTGATGAGGACTGTTCCTTGCTCAAAGGTAAACTTCTTCTTTTGAAGGCATCAGTATGTACATATATAATCAAAAAGCCCAAATGAATATCTCACTACCACTGCAAACTAATCCATGCGTCTGAATATGAAAGTATCACTATGGATCTTCTGCTGGAGGCTTATTTATTTTGGCATATCGTCTCCCTGACTTCCACGATCTGGATATATGTATATAATTAAATTTTACATTCATGTTAAATTTATGGCATTTGGCAGAAGCTCTATGCATGGAGTCCCCTTGGAGCAACCTGGGTTTGAGGGTTCTGCTCAGGAACCGAATGCTGGAGGTGAGGATGTAACCTGCAACCGCTTGGTTTATAAGCGAGCAGCTACTATGCGAAGTTTTAATTTTCTCTGCATCGATGTGAACATAAGCATCATTAGATTTTAAAAGTAGACAAGAAGAGATCCCTATAAACGAACAATGTTATTGTACTTCCTCATTTATTGGGGAAAGTGAAAGTGAAAGTGAATATTCTCATCATTGCGAGGTCACAGCACAGCACACAGTGGACCACAACGAATTTGGACACCTGCATTAAACAACGTGCAGCAGGGGGCAGCTATGAAAGCGCCATGGGAGCAGTGACAGGGACGGTACCTTGCTCAAGGGTACCTCTGGGCAACCTACTGGCCTAACCTCTAGGCCACCACTGCCCCAGAATGATACAATTCAATTCAAAATGATACAATATTTAAGATCTGTGATTTGTTTTTGGCTCTTTCTCCACTTTGAGGACCTGTGGGAAAATCAGATGATGATTTTGTTCTGATTTATTCTAGTAGATGAATATGGCAGTTTAATCTGTCGTTATTGTCCATGTTGTACATAAAAATGTTCATCCTTTAGGTGCTCTCATTAGGTGACTCCACAGTCAATCATCCGCCTCCATGTCTTCCTGTCCTCTGCATCTTCCTCTTTCACACTTAACCCCTGCATGTCTCCTCTCACCATATCCATTAACCTCCTCTTTGTCCTTCCTCTTCTCCTCTTGTTCTACATGCCGATGAAATTCCTAATACCTAAATGTGTCCATGACTTGGTGTCCTCTATCTGAGAAGTTGGTCTCCACAGACAAAACCTGGGAACAATTTCTCAGCTCCACAGGAAGGTGTTCATCGCCCATATCTGTGGAGGTTCGGCCCACTACTCTTGAGATATCCGTCAAATTGATGGCTTCCAGAAAATCCACCCAAACAATCAGTCTTCTGATTCCGCTGGTCTGTCCAATTTAAGAAGCTTAACCTGTCCTTGTGTTGGAGAGTAACTACAAAGAAAAAATTTCCCAAGTGGGAAGGAGAAATGGATGCACTATTAGGTCGCAGATGAAGTAGCGAGGAACTATAATTGAAGAGGACCTTGGAAGGTTACGCTCCCAAAGGCCTACTGCAGCCTGTAATGGGGACTGGACAAATGGTGGTCTTGATGACACACCTGTCCTCCAGCGTAACTATGGCCAGCCTCGAGTTGAAGAAAACTGATAAACGTAGGAAACAGTCTGTGAAACATGATGGAGATTCATGTGGATGGGCGCTTTGAAAGTTTTACCCTTTTGACCTCGCTGCCGTGTCTTCAGCAGATGAGGAAAAAAGCTGATTTCCTGTTGCTTCACTCATTCAAATGTAAGCGCATGTTCACTTCCTGTGTATTTCTGACCTCGGGTCACAATGCAAAAATTCCTGGGAAAAAACTGACATATTTAGGGCCCCGGAATGGTGGAACCATGCGGCGCAGTGTCTCCGATGTGCAAAAGATCACAAGACCATTGTCAAAAGCTTCACTTCATTGTGAGTCTTCCCCTTGATCTCTTCCTACACCTCTCAGCGCCTTTAACAGCAACGGCAGGATCCAATTTTCTCCAAATGTCATATTTCATCACCGGGGCAACCGAGCAGTCCCTATCTGTATGTGTCTCTTCTTTCTTTTTTTTTCTGCCGGCTCTGCACAAGAAGATTGCCGCTGTCTGTACCAATTAGAGCAATCTGGACAAGGCCGTCTCCTCTTTCAGATGCAAAATATAAAAAGGTCTATCAGGGTGAACTGCAGTGTCTATCGCTGCCTGTTCCCTTGGCTGTTAAGAAAAATTAATTATTGTCCACAAGTCCCACTTTCCACGGGAGCTCCAGGAGGGCAGCTTCTTATTCAGGTGCCTTAATTCAGTCAAGAAAATATTCCAGGATTTTTCCGTTCCTTTCAATCCTTTGACAACAGCAGTGTTCTCTGAGAGGAGAGATCACACTGGTTTGTAAGACAGAACACTGCAAGAAAAGACACTGTTTGCAGTTAAAAGTTGGCAAATTTATAGAAGAAAAATACTTTGAATGTTTAGGACTTTTATCAGATCATCCTGGGACACTTCCGTTCATCAGGGGTCATTGAGCTGAATATTTTTCTTCCTGTAGTTATCTGGGCTTCCTGATGGACAATGTTTTTGGTTCCCAGTCCAGGAAGTTGCGTGTCTTCAGTGTGGACGGACCACTCTGGAGACTCAGGATGAGTATCTCTTCATTGTCAAAGTATAGGGTTATGGATTCGAACCTGGGACCTCTTGAGCCATAGGTCTGTAGGCAAGAACCCACCACTAGACCACCTCCACTTTTCATGAAACTCATGAGACTGTCGTTTTTGATCGTTTATTGCGCTTTTTGCTTGATTTTAGGCGACACCTCTCGGTGTCAATGTCTGAAAGTTTCTTTTCAGGCCTCACATCAGCTTTAAAGAGTCCAGATGTGGGCAGGTGTGTGTGCACGCATTCAGGCAAATCCCGTTGGACACATCCGTCCAAACAAATAGGCACAAACACTGTAGAGCTGTTTGCTGAGGGAATATTAGAGATAGCAAACACGGTGTGCAAACTGAATCCTGATCGACACGCTCTTGCTTTATATCACTTGACTTTTTCCATCACTGCTGTTTTGCCTCTCTCTCCGTATCCGAGACAACGCTCGTTCGGCTGACGCCCCTGAAGCTGCGCGTGAGAATAATGAGGATGTTTCTAAAGCATATGTATGGACTGCCCTGGCCTCTGAATACTGAGCACCTTGGCAATTAAATCAGTCGTGCCGCCGCTGCCGAAGCAGTGATCAAGCAAAGAGGCTTTGATGCACATTTGATAGTGAAGTCGCAGCAATAAAGAGGGGATAAAGGGATTCTAAATCAAGCGTAAAATTGCAGATGGTGGCCCCGTCTACTTCAGTAGAAGCGGTAAATGACTGTCATCATCGCAGTCCGTCTCCACTCGACCCGTGGCATACATCATTACCTTATCAATGAGATGTAACTCTAACGCTCTTAGAAGAAAATATTTTTTCTTTCCATCCTCACAACACGCCAGCCTCTTAGTAATTTTGTTAGATAGATCAGTTGTTATTTTTCTCAATTTTTGGGCTCCTGCATTAAGTATAGACCGAAGCAACTCATTACTCTGCTGCCATGCAGATGGGCCTAATGGGTTTGCACGCTGCTTCGGAAGCGGTTGGGAACGGTGCGGGATAAACGGCCTATTCCCGTTTTAAACACTGCATTAATGACCGTACTGAAGAGACGTGGACCTTTTACCGTACAGACAAGATTACCTAATATGCCACTTCAGATTTAGCCCCTGAGATGAGGGCCCGTCGGCTCCCGGAGAGCCAGCTGTGAAAAATGAAAAATGGCACTTTCGGCGTGGAGCTAATGCTGCCAGACCTGGAGCAAAAGCAGTGGTAGTTAACTTCTGCCCCTCGCCTTTGAATCCGGTTAGCAGAAGAATCGAGGATTATAAGATCACAGCTCTTGAAAGAGGGATCAAAAGAAGCAGTTAGTAAGGAATACAGTTAGAATGCTGGAGGGATCTTGCTTCCTTCAACAGGGCTCTTGAGCAGATGTATTTGCACCCAGAAATGCAAGCTCTCTGAGCACCCAGGGGCCTTGAGACTGAGGGATTGAGAATGTTCAAATACTGGGAGAATCCACTGCATTGTGAGACTCGGGTGCTGTTCAAATGTTTCAGTCTTCACTCTTCAGGCACTTCAGACCTTGATGCATGAGTCTGTGAAGCTCGAAGGAAAATGTAAACACAAATGTAAAACCACACTAAATATGCTTACACACACAGTTCTAAACCAGGGGTTCTCAAGTGCTTAGTCTAGGAGTAATAGAATAAACAGTATTTAAGTTAGAGGGTAATCTAATGATTATTCTGGTAAACTGTTTCAGCAAACATGAAAGTGACTATTCGTGTCATTGCGAGGTCCCAGCACAGCACACAGTGAAATTGGACCTCTGCATTTAACGCATGCACACAAACACCATGCAGCAGGGGGCAGCTATGAAAGCACCCGGGGATCAGTGATAGAGATGGTACCCTGTTCAAGGGTACCTCAGGGCGACCTACTGGTAAGGGGGTTTGAACCCACAATCTTCCGATCCTGTGGCCGACTCCCTAAACACTAGACCACCGCTGCCCCACTGCTGTGATAAATATCCTTAACACTGAGTAGGGTTCATGGGATCAGCAGTTCAGAGTAACGGCAAGAGAGTGCAGGCAGGCTGGAATGGGTGGAGAAGAGTGGCTGGAGTGATTTGTGACAGACGGGTACCAGCGAGAGTAAATGGGAAGGTTTGCAGGATGGTAGTGAGACCAGCTATGTTGTACAGGTTGGACACCTGAGGTGTCAGAGTTAAAGATGCTGAGATGTTCGTTGGGTGTGACGAGGATGGACAGGATGAGAAATGAGTATATTAGAGGGACAGCTCAGGTTGGACATCTTGGAGACAAAATTAGAGAAGCAAGGTTGTGCTGGTTTGGACATGTCCAGAGGAGAGACGAGGATTATACTGGGAGAAGAATGTTGAGAATGGAGCTGCTAGGAAAAGGAAGACCTAAGAGGAGGTTTATGGCTGTGGTGAGAGAGGACATGCAGGTGATCGGTTTGAAGGAGAAAGATGCAGAGGACCAGAAGAAATGGAGACAGTTCATTTCAGCCAGGGTTGGGGGAGTCATGGCACAAGCTACTAGAGTCACTTCCTGGACAGGTGACCAGTCTGTTGCTGGGCCAAATACTTTAATGCACTCTCAGCATCTCCAACGCACCTCATGCATAGTGCATGTTTTTGGATTTAGGAGAGAACCGAAGCAACACAAATGCCCCTTTCTACCAACACGGGACCAGTTCTTGAGTTTGTTCTGAGTGTTTCAACCAAAAATTCTACTGATTCAAATGCTCTGTGCACAAACAAGAACAGAACCAGTTCTTACCCTGATGCAGGGTCTTCTCACTGTAAGGTGATAGTGTCTCCAAATCCCAGTGACAGATATTTTTCTGTAAATATCATTATTTTCACCTCATTTTTAATAGCAAGCTGTTCCTTAAACATCTCCTCTTCTGTTTGAATGGTGAAGCAGATTTAAAAAATTATTTTATGTCAAATTATTCATTATTTGCTCACTAAGGTGAATAGGGAGTGTGCTTTTAGCCAACGCTACATTCCAGACAGTTTTCCATCCTCCGCTGTGACAGTGTTGATGTGTAATAATGTTTAGGTCTTTTGGCTGTCTCTTAGTCATCATTCTGACACGGAAGGCCACTCTGACATCTCCCTTAAGGATTCCTCCAGGAATTTGAAACTGACAGCATATTGCAACAAATAATGACTACATCCACTGGAGGGAAATCTTGATAGGTGACAATACCTCCCCTTGGTCAAGTGCAGCAGCGTGTCAACTTGTGAAATAATTGAACATGTTAAAATCGAGTCGCAAACCTCTTCAACATCCGGAGCCTTCCAGGCGTTCATTCAGTATCCAGGTCCTGGTCTTCCTACAAGGACACTTGAGAGTATAGCGTGATGGGTTGTCTGTAAACCTCCTTGAGCCTCCTACCTTTCCCTAGAGTCTTAAATCCCTGACACTTCCTCTTAAACCAAAACTGGACCAGATGGTCCGGACCCGACAATCACGACAAAAATATAATTTCAGAAAAAATTAAAATAAGCAAGTGAGAAAGTTCTATAAGTAAGATTTACAGAACTAACTAGATTTTCACCTAAAACATCTTAAAACTAATAAAAATGCAGACATAGCATCAAAAAAGCATCCAAGGCAGTGATCCCCAAATACCGGGCTGTGAATCGGTACCGCTCCGTGGGTCATTTGGTACTGGGCCACATGGAAATACTGATTAAAAATTATTTTATTGATTATGAGAGTCTAAAAGACTTTATATTTAGAGAAAACATCCGTCTCCAACACATGATACGGCACATCAAAAATGATCCCACAAGCTCGCAAAAATGTGTAAAAAACGAACATGTATTTTCGTGCATTTTGTTTTTAGCAGGTTCTATGCCGGTCTGTGAAAATTTTGTTTTATAAAAAACCGGTCCGTGGCGTGAAAAAGGTTGGGGACCGCTGATCCAAGGGGTGTCTTTCTATTTATTAATCAGATTCAGAGTCTATGCATTAACAAGAAAGCAGATACTTCCCTGATTTTCACTCCAAGAAAGTTACAATACATGACTTTAGCCCTAAGTTTCACTTTTTATTGGTCATCGTGAAAAGCCCCAGATCCGAGGCAGATACGTGTTTGTTTGGGAAACCAAACCCTCTCTCGGCTTGCTGCGTATGAACTACTCATCCAGTGCTGGCGCCTCACAGATGCTAAAAGATATCAAGCAGTTTAAAAATCTGGACTAAGTACATTGTTTTGTAGCCAGTTTTGTGTAAAGTGACCCGGTTGTGACTGGTAGTGAGTGCCGAGCTAGAGCCAATTAAAGCGCAACGCAAAGCGCGGAGAGGAGTTTGCATTCTTTATTTTTTAGTTTTGTTCAGTTTTCATTCTTTTTCTCCTTTTGACGTCCCCAGACGTCCATTAAAAAAACAAGTAAACAACCAGAAAATGTCACAGCAGCTTTAAGTAAAAATGTAACTGATTATCCAAACCACCAGCACAGGATTATCTGAGACTGAAGCTCTACAGTAAAAGTCCACAAATGATACGTTGTTTCCACAAATAATAATGTCCTTTACACTTGACATCATCAGAAGAACCTGATCAGGAACTTGTTCAGGTGCCAAGTCTGGGACTGTTTGGAGAGTTTCAACCAAAAACAAAAAGTTTTTGAACCTGAAAAGTTGGTTAGTGGGTGTGTCCTTCTTGTTTGTTTACGTCCTGTAGCACCTCCTCCATCCTCCCTCCTCCCTCCTCCCTCCAAACGGCTGAAAATGTTGCCTGGTTTGACAGAAGCGCACCCACCTTCAAAAAATCCTGGTGCAAGAACCGGTTCATTGTTGGTCTCACTACTGTCTCCAATCCGTATAGCATAGCTGGTCTCACTACCATCCTGTAAAACCTCCCTTTCACTCTCGCTGGTACTCATTTGTCACAGCTCACTCCTGCCACTCTTCTCCGAGGCAATATTCGATGCCTGATTTTTAATTTTTGTCCTTGTTAAATAATTAAGACACTGCAAGGACGAAAAATAAACATGGTATCAAATGACCAGAGAACCAGGAGTAACAGCAGCTTCATGTTTCAAGTTAGTTATAGCAGGATTTAAACACTTTAATAACACATTTGTCGCTACATAAATCAAATACAGTCAGATTTTTAAATGACACAAAGGAAGATATTCTTGAAAGATCATTAATAATATCAAACACATAAAGCGTTGTAACGATATATTTTTAGAGTCAAAAATAAGATTCATCACCTTGACACGAGATCAACTGACTTGTTAAAACTTTTCTCAGGACCGACTCAAGTTTCTGGCAGTATTTTAACTCTGTTCACGACACTTTGGATAAAAGACTGTTCTCTACACCGTAAATATGAACGTAAAAGGCTGAAATGAGGATGAATCGCAAGAGGGGGCAGAAATCCTTCCGTTAATACTGCGTCCCCCTCTTCGGGTCGTGGACGTATGAGCCATGTCTAAAACCCCCCACCGCTCCAGTGATGGGTGAGTCCTTTTGATTTATGGTTCAATAAAGCCTAGACCTGTTTTGCTCAATTAGATCTATTTATCTAAGTAATAGTATTTCATTCGGCTTTGCCTCTCCTCTCTATCGTCGGTGATGCATGTTGCGGCGAAGCTTGACTTCTCATTTTATTCAATTTCATTCAATTTTGCCATGAATCAACAGCCAAAGAGGAAATATGAATAAGGCAAGACATGAGATCATTTTTTATCGCTATTATTTTTGATAGGGTGGTAATGAAACCATTTGATAGCTTTGTTGCCCGGTTATTTGTCAGACTTTCATGCAATTGCATGTTGACAGTGTTATCTGTATGTAACGTAAAGCGCAGACTGCATTCATCATAAGACATGTTCAGGTTGGACGCTGTCATTAATTCTCCATCTATAGGGCAATTCCACCAGTTTTTCATAATTCAGTGGTTGAGATGTAAACACAGTAATTCATCGAACTTTTCCAGCAACAGGGAACTGGTTGTTGACCCAGTTCCATCCAGGATTTTTTGGTGCCATCTGGCCACCAGCTTGAAGAAGAAGTGCTGAAATCCAGGATGTATCATAAAGAGAGAAAGCAAGAGAGCAAGCATATAGAACATCTCCTTCTTTTTCTTTTGGCTGCTCCCGTTTAGGGGTCACCGGATCAACCGTCTCCATTTCTTCCTGTCCTCTGCATCTTCCACCTTCACCACATCCATAAACCTCAACTTTGGTCTTCCTCTTCTCCTCTTTCCTGGCAGCTCCATCTTCAACATCCTCCTTCCAATATAATCATCGTCTCTCCTCTGGTCGTGTCCAAACCAACGCAACCTTGCTTCTCTAACTTTGTCTTCAAAACATCCAACCTGATCTGTCCCTCTAATATACTCATTTCTAATCCTGTCCATCCTCGTCACACCCAACGAACATCTCAGCATCTTTAACTCTGACACCTCCAGCTCCGCCTCCTGTCTTTTCTTCAGTGCCACCATCTCCAACCCATATAACATAACTGGTCTCACTACTATCCTGTAGACCTTCCCTTTTACTCTAGTTGGTACGCATCTGTCACAAATCACTCCAGCCACTCTTCTCCACCCATTCCAACCAGCCTGCACTCTCTTCTTCACCTCTCTTCCACACTCGCCACTACTCTGAACTGTTGAACCCAAGTATTTAAACTCCTCCACCTTTGTTACCTCCACTCCCTGCATCCTAACCACTCCACTTTCCTCCCTTTCATTCACACTCATGTATTCTGTCTTTGCCCTACTCACTTTCATTCCTCTCCTCTCCAGAGCACATCTCCATCTCTCCAGGTTCTCCTCAAGCTGCTCCCTACTCTCACTACAGATCACAATATCATCAGCAAACATCATGGTCCACAGAGACTCCTGTCTAACCTCGTCCGTCAACCTGTCCATTACTACTGCAAACAAGAACGGGCTCAGTGCTGATCCTTGATGTAATCCAACCTCTACCTTAAATACATCCATCACTCCCACTGCAGATCTCTCCACTGTCACACTGCCATCATACATATCCTGAACTACTCTCACATACTTCTCTGTAACACCAGACTTCCTCATACAAAACCACAACTCCTCTCTTTATCTCTCTATAGTTACTACAGCTCTGTGTATCACCCTTATTCTTGAACATCGGTACCATTACACTTCATCTCCACGCCTCAGGCTCCTCTCACTTTCTAAGATTGTATTAAACAATCTGGTCAGAAACTCAACTTCCATCTCCCCTAAACACCTCCATGCTTCCACTGGTATGTCATCCAGACCAAGAGCCTTTCCATTCTTCACTCTCTTCTTCGCTGCCCTTACTTCCATCTTGCTTATTTGCTGCACTTCCTGGTTCACTATCCTCACATCACCCTATCTTCTCTCTCTCTCATTTTCTTCATTTAGCAGCCCCTCTCATACAATTCACCAAACACCTGATCCTTGGCCTTCACCACTGCTTTCTTCACCCTGCGGTTCATCTCCTTGTACACCTGTCTACTTTCTTCACCTTTCTCTATTCCCACTTCTTCTTTGCCTCCCTTTTCTTCTGAATACACTCCTGGACTTCTTGGTTCCACCACCAAGTACATTTCTAGCCGTCTGCCTGATCACTTCTGCAGCAGTTTCCCAGTAATCCTGTAGCTCTTCAACACCTCCCAGTGCCCGTGTTAACTCCTGCCTGAATTCCCCCTTGCAGTCCTCCTTCTTCAGCTTCCACCACTTGATCCTCGACTCTGGTCTCACTTTCCTCCTCTTCTTGACCTCCAAGGTCATCCTACAGACCACCATCCTATGCTGTTTAGCTACACTCTCCCCTGTCACTACTTTGCAGTCTCCAATCTCCTTCAAACTGACCCTCCTGCAAACAATATAATCCATCTGTGAGCATCTTCCTCCACTCTTATATGTCACCCTGTGCTCCTCCCTCTTCTTCAAATAAGTATTAACTACAGCCATTTCCATCCTTTTGGAAAAATCTACAACCATCTGACCTTCAGCATTCCTCTCCTTCACACCATGCCTACCCATCACCTCCTCATCACCTCTGTTCCCTTCACCAACATGACCATTAAACTCTGCACCAATCATCACTCTCCCCTGGGTACACTCTCTATCACTTCATCTAACTCACTCCAGAATTCTTCTTTCTCTTCCATCTCACAACCAACTTGTGGAGCATCAGCACTAACAACATTCATCATCACACCTTCAACTTCCAGCTTCAAACTCATCACCCTCCCTGACACCCTCTTCACTTCCAAAACACTCTCCACATACTCTTCCTTCAGGATAACACCTACTCCATTCCTCCTTCTATCCACACCATGGTAGAACAGTTTAAACCCTCCTCCAGCACACCTGGCCTTACTACCCTTCCATCTAGTCTCTCACTCACAGAATATCAACCTTCCTTCTCTCCATCATATCAGCTCATTCTCTACCTTTACCAGTCATGCTGCCAACCCTCCCTCACTTCCACTCTCCTTCTTTCTCTCCTTCTCCCTCTGGACATGCCTTCCTCCTCTTCTTCTTCCTCTCCAAAAACTTCTCCAGAATCTGGGAAAACAGTGCCTCAGGCAGCATCTTCAGAACTATATGATGGAATTCCTTAAGACCTTCAAAGATTGATTGGACCTTTAACCTGCTAAAATTTAGAAATGTTGAAAAGTCCTCTTTAATAAAGCAATGTGCTTGATTTCAGGGGGGTGTTTTTACCACTAGGGCCAGTATTCATGGTACCAACACCAGTCTATCAACATATCAGTCAATAATGCATTAGCCTTAAATTGCTTTCTCCCTTAGCTCCTCTGGGCACCACAGACCACAGAGTTACTTCCTAATGGTGATGTCATTTATCACTGCCGAGAATGAGCAAGGACCGCTGAAAAAGTGGTGTGACGATATGGCAGGGATCCCTAAGAATCAGCCAGGCTGATGAGTTTTGTTTGATGCAGGATGTAATTCTAACCCTGCAGCTAATGAACAAGAGGACCTCCAACCTTACTGTAGGGTGAATCTGAGCACTGCTACTAGGCTTCTGGGAGCAACCAGCGAAATCAACAGAGCGCAGACCATTAAAGAAGAGAGAATCTTTACAAAAGCAGTGTGATTATATTGTTAAAAATGAATTAGAAGGGTTCCAAAATCAATTATTCTCTTGGCCAAATCACAACATGTTCAACTCTGCTTTAAATATTCAAATATTTACAGACTTGTAATGTAATCAGTTCATCAATATTTATGGAACATTACTGAAAAAAACGGCACAGGATTAAACCAATATCAGTCATTTTCATTTCACACAATGTGACACCCTCAAAGCCCCGCCCACATGGAGGGCAAAAGAGATCTTCCTCGCTCTGCCCTCCATTTATCTTTACCAGGGTTGTTTCTCCAAAATGATAAATTTTCTGAAGTAGTTTTGATCTGATTTGTTTATTTATTGTTTATTTATTTCTGATGTATCTGCTGATCACATCCACAAAGACCATTAAAGAAAAGAGAATCTATACAAAAGCAAATGTATTTATGGGCAAATTGAACTACCTTTTGCTTCAGATGAGGGTAAAAACAATGTTTGGGTTAAATCAGGGGCAGGTTTAGTTTGAATGGTTTCAAGTTAAGTAACAAGTCAATTCGGTCGATATGTTGCTTGAGTAATTATGGAAAGATAGCCTTGCTCCCTAAATAACATCATAATAATAATGTAAAGAATATATAAATATACACCTACTTTTTCCAACTGTCACAAAACGGAGTTACGAGGTTTTATCAGATGGTTGTTGACTACAGTGATCGCTTTTGACAAGCGTTTGAAGTTTCTGATGCCGTAACACTTAAATCCTGATGATTATTAAACAAACTACCAGACTGTGGAGCATCTAATGAAGACTGCACTTCCTTTAGCAGACAGTAATCATTACTGAAGGCAATGTTCTCCTTCCAAGGTCATCAGGCCTTTAAGGCAGACGTTCACTCTCAGATCTACCCTGAAGAAACGTCAGCGACGGTAAAGCACAGGCCAAAAATAAACAGACGCAATTTTAGGTGTGTCAGAACAACCGGTTTCTTACATTTTTCCTTTTTCCAATTGAATACAGTTTCTCTTCCTGTTGAAGGACGACTGTGAGGAGCATTAAAGGAACACCACTTTAAAACAGTCTCTATCTGAAGTGCTATTACAGTCTTAGAACATGTTATAACATTCTCTTTTTGCTTGTTATTACAGTCTCTGTACATGTTATTACAGTCCCTATATGACTGTCTCTGTCTAATGTGTCAATACAGTCTCTGCACATGTTACTAAAGTCTTTGCACATGTTATTACAGTTACAGTCTGTATGCCACATGTTATTAAGGTCCATGCAAGATGTGTTTTCACAGTCTGTGTATAACATGTTTTCATAGTCTCTATAAAGGATGTGCTATGTATGTGCCACATGCTATTAAAGTCTATTAACTCGCTGCAAGATATGTTATTACTGTCTGTGTACGACATGCTATTTAAGTCTCTATACATGTTCTTGCAGCCTGTATGTAACATGTTATTACCATTTCTGTGCCACATGTTACAGTTGCTGTATGACATGACATTGCAATCTCAATGGCACATGTTATTACAGTGTCTATGTAGCATGTTATAACAATCTTTGAACGATTTATCATTTTTCGATCTCTATGCAACATATTACAACAGTCTCTGCATGACATGATAGTCTACATAACATATTTCAGTCTGCATAATTTCTTGTTTCAGTCTCTGGCATGACATGTTATTATAGTCGCTGCACAATGTGTTATTACAGTGTCTATATAACATGCTATTACAGTCTGCTTAATTTCCTGTTTCAGTCTCTCCATGGCGTGCCATTACAATTTCTATATGACATGTTATTGCAGTCTCTATATGGCATGTTATTATGTTATTATAGTCTCCGCACAAGGTGTTATCACAGTGACTCTAACATGCTGTTGCAGTTTACAGCCTGTGTATGATGTGTTATTACAGTCTCTGTATCACATGTGTTTACAATCTTTATGCCACATGTTATTACAGTGTTTATGCAGCATGTTCATACAGTCCTTGAATAATGTATTATCACCCAATGTCTATGCATTACATTATTACAGCTCCTGCACGACATCATAACAGTGTCCAGAGAACACGTCATCACAGCCTGTATTATTTTCTGTTGCGGTCTCTGCATAACATGTCATTATATTTTCTGTATGACATGTTATTTTGTTCTCTATATGTTCTACTGTCAATCACTCCTCTGTGAGGAGCGGCTTACTTTCTGAATTCTGAGCTTCACTCCTTTATTAAAGATTCAGACACAAAGCTCGGAGCTGAAGAGAAGCTCAAAGTCCAACATATTTTCCGATTCCATATGCTGACGGAAAAGAACCGAGAGAGGAACATCCGGAATGAATTATCATTTCATATGGATTCCAACCAAAACATAAAATTTACCCAAAAAAACGAGATGCATAATTCCTAGAAAATATCAGACCTGCTCTAAACTTCTCTTTAACTTCTCTTTAACTTCACTTTAACTTCTCTTTAACTGAGCCTCTGGTAAAATAAAATATGCAACGCTGTGTGTTTGTGCAATAAGTGCTCGTGTAGAACAATGACTCATGCACTCTGCAGTCCTAAAATCCGACATGTTTTAAAAGGATGTGAGAGCTGGGAAAGTTTCTCCCCGTCTCTCTCTCTCTCTCTCTCGCTTGCTCCTTCTCTCCTCTGTGCTTAAAGTTGCTTCACTCAGGAAAGGGGAAGGAGGAAGAAAAAAAAGACTTGTGATGAATGAAGCCTTCATACAAAGTGAATAGCTGACAGCTCCTGAGACTCTGGGACCAATTCATTTGCTGCAGAGCGGCGATATGCTGAGATCATTCCCTCAGATGTCCCCGAAGCGCTGCGGAGGAAGGCCTTTAGACGAGGTGGCGGGGGGCTCCGGGTGCAGACGCTGAAAATTTTGGACCCGCATGGCTTAATGACCCTCCTCAAACAGACTCCAACACATGTCTTTGCAGAAAAAAAGCCCTTTTAGAGAAATAAGAGGATGTTTATGGTGCCGTATAATGAAGTGCAGCTTCAAGGTCTGGCGTGATGAAGCTGTAGGATGGCTTTTTTCACAGCGCTGCATTTGTTTCGCCGCCGCTTTCCTCCAGTTCCTTTGACCCCCATGCCTAAAGATGAAGAGACGATCTTCTTACGTCGTAGACGCCGGCGCCTCTATAATGGACTACTGTTCTTCTTTGTATTGAATCCATTTGTTTGTGCCTGCGCTTGGCCCGTGGAGGAAAAAGTGTTGCATTATTGATATGGTTCTGGGTGATGCGCAGATGAACCGCAGCTAGAGTGCTTTGTCTGGATGTGTTGTGGCATGTGGCTACGCTCTTTCAACTCACAGCGGTTGACCCAGTGTTGCATATCATATATTGCCTCATTCGGAACGCTACCGGCTCTCGGTCTGCACAGAAGCAAGCTGCTTTCTTACCGTCTGATCTGAAGAGCGTGGTGTTCTTGGTAAACCATGTAGGGGAATTTATCTGCAGGGGAAATAATGGTGGGGATCAATGAGGCAGATGTACAGAGATGCACACTCTGCTGGATATTCTTTTTCTGCCTCTCCGACAATAAACTGATAACATGTGGACGCTCACTCTTGCCGTCTTTGGGAAGCGACCCTGCCTGCAGCATTTCCAGCAGCGCTAAAAACATGTGAGCTCCAAACCACTGACTGTAGATGCTGAATTAGTCAAACCTCATTAAAAAACATACAGATTCAATCATGCTCAACCGCTGAGGATCAAGGTGAACCTGGCATGAACGGTGTCCAGTGATGGTGAACGGAACCAAACATCTGAATCTTCCCAAGAACGTGAAATGGTGGTGAATGTGCTGCCTGACGACATTGTTTCTTTTCCAGTTTGAAGGTTCTGGACTAGAACTGGAACCCATTTTTGGTGGAAGCACATTTGCAGGGTGTCGTGATTGATTTTGCTTTTATTTTCTATCATCCACATGCATACCCTGGAAGGTGGTGCAGGTTCACTGCTGGGTTCAAAGAGCAAATAAGATGCACCTCGTATCTTTCACATCGAAGATTAAGAAATCAGAACCATTTCACTCCAGACCCACTCTGTCAGAACATTTCCACCAACAGGAAACTGCATTCCGGCATCAAATTTTGACCGAAAATTGGAAACCCGGAAGGTCAATCCAAGTTGGAACCAAGGTTTTTGGACCAGCAGGAACCGTGTTGACATAATTGGGTGGGTACTTAATGTCCATTGTGTAGCCCCTATTCCACTGATGGCACA
>CM029366.1:33108585-33138585 GCA_017165825.1 Hepsetus odoe
TATGAATGTTACATTTTCTTTCAGGAGGGCTGACGGACACACAGAAACTCTTACAAACAATCTGCTTTGGATAGAAGACTCCATGAAATGGTCACCTTAAGTGTTCAATGTTCCTCCAGAAACACCTAAATACTGACCTTGCTTATCTAACCAGGCTTCTGACATTAGAAATCAGAAATAACGTCATGCATATGTTTAATCACAATTAATCTGCAGTCTAGTGGTAGTATATAGGACACCCACCTATGGACCAGGAGGTCACAGGTTCAAATCCTACCTCCAGCACTGCCACCACTGGGTTCCCTAGCAACACCCTTAACCTGCAATTGCTCCAGGGAGACTCTGTCCTTGTTTACTGTAGTCAGGAAATGGAAGTCAATCTGCATAAGAGCATCTGCTAAATGCCGTAAATGTAAAATATCAGAATATAAAACAGCGATTAATGCTTCAGATCACACTTCTAACTATCCGAGCCGAAATTGTTACGGTCAAATATATGTGAACCCTCCTAACAACTGAGTGCTAGTCTTTGGCAGCTGGCTCTGGATCAACTGAAGGCACTATTATTGTGAAATGGAGGACCATCAACAGCTCAGTCACGAAGCTGTCGACCCCCGTCTGAGGTTGTGTTGTCGACTTCTTCATGGCTGAGCTGCTGTTGCTCCTAGATTTTTGGCAAAGGAGTGCTGAAGCATGTACCTCTCTTGCATCACTCTCTACAAACTGCCTCTGGAAGCAACACCAGCACAAGAGCTGTGCATCTGGAGCTTTATGAAATGGATTTCCAAAGATGAGCAGCTGCAGACAACCCTTAGGGGAATATGTGCAGTGGCAGGCATCGGTGTGGTGTAAAGCACACCGCTACTGGACCGGAGCAGTGGAAACATGTCCTGTGTAGTGATGCATTATTCAAGGCCAAACACACTTTGACAATTTTGGTGTTGAGGAAGTCCAGTGACCCCAGCTCGGCCCATTTTGTGAATAAACTAGAACCTTAACTGCTCATTATAGAGCACAAATGCATAATATTTAAAACCTTGTGGAGAGCCTGGTCAGAAGAATGGATGCTGTTATGTATTCAAAGGAGTCCAAAATCCATATTTATGCCCTTGGTTTTGGATTGGCATGTCCATAAAGCTCTTTTAATTGCCCACATTCTTCTGTGTAGTGTATCAGAAAAGTATCTCTCAGACATATTATTATTATTATTATTATTATTACTAATGTTCCCAAATTGTGGAACAGTCTTTCGCCAGCAGTGAAAACTGGTTGCTTTAAGGCCCAGCTTAAAAAGCAACATTTGGATACCTTCTGTTAGTATATTTTATTTTATTTTATTTTATTTTATTTTATTTTATTTTATTTTATGTACAATAACATGCATGCATTCTTATGTTTTTCATATTATTTTTCTTATTGTTGTTATTTTTATTATTGTTATTTTTATTAGTAGCACTGGTAGTGGTGCTATTGTTATAAAACAATAGAAATAAATCATAACAACAACAACAAAACAACAACACTATTATTATTATTGGTGTTGTTGTTGTTGTTGTTGTTATGATCTCATTTTATGGTTGTAACACCTGTCTGTGAAAACCCCTTTATAAATAAACTTTACTTACATTCAAAAACTGGATGTTTCCTTTCATCTACACCTAAGCCAACCATTCTGACTTGCACTGTCCTAATCGTCTGGACTGAATGTGCTCGTTACCTCATTTCTGAATCTCTGTTTCGTTTGGGTTTGAGTTTGGGTTCTGAATTACCTTTAATCACTGCATATGAAAATAGCAGGGGATGCACTTAGAATTTGCTTTCTGACTAATGTTGCACTCCAAAGGTCGGCACAGTTGTTTATTGCATAATTATCAAACTCAAACTCAAAATGAACTCTCATTCCATTCTGTATACTCACAAGCAGACTATCTGGCTGGATGTTGCACTGTTGAAGCTGGAGCCTCCTAAAGTAAAGCTTGAAGAGACCTTAGCGGGAATGAATATGCAGACTGTGGCCAGGCAGTTTGAACCATTTTTGCATTCTTCATTATCAAATAACCCTAATTTTAGAAATCTATTCATGCACAATGGTGGGTCATCCCTTTAGCCTCAATCATTTTGAAGAAACAGAGTGCATGTGAACACATTTACTGCTAAACACATTCACAATCCTGGGTGAACTTTTTCTACAAGGACTACACTTTTTTGGTAGAAAGTTCCTTCAAGAAGGTTTGAATATAAACTCTAAGGTAGCTTCACTCATTCGTTCTTCTCTTTCACCCTTAAACAACAGGATCTAGGTGAACATCTGAAATTTGTCCTCTTCCGTCCATGACGCCAATATTCAATTAATTTACGCGCAAGCTGACACTGGTGTATATAAACAAGTTGGGATTAAATTTACATGGATAAACACAGAGATGTATTTCTGGAGTCATAAATGTGTCTAGAATATAATAAATGTATCTGATGTACAGTGATGGTCTATATGTGTGAGTCAAGAATGCACGAGTTTCCCTTTTTAGCCTGCACATGAATAATTAGACGTACAGTGAGTTGGAGCACTACCTATGGGAGACCGCAGGTGTGCTGAAGCTTATGGCAGCACCTGCCTCGGACTCTTTGGGAGCCTGATTTGTGGAGAGGGAGACTTAAAGGTTTGTAGGAGCGTTTGCTCACAGTATGAAGACTTTTTTTCAGGCACGTTCTCCTGTCTCCATCCTGGACCTTGGCCTTGGATTATATAAGATTTTCTGCTGGTTGCATCGGTGTATTTGTGAGTACACATCCTGAGAGCTCTCAGAGAGGCTGTTATGCTGGATCGCTGAAAGATTAATGAAACGAACATGGCTATTGCCGCCCTGGAGATAAGTGCCTTTCAATTAAACCGGATGCCTGACCTCCCTCCAAAAAAGAAATCTCCAGCTGAGTTGTGGGCAGGCTCCACTTCGTTGGGAAAGAGTTTTAATTTAGCAGTGAGGCAATTATTCCTAATTTCTACCAATACGCTAGCTACCCACAAAGCACTGCAGGGGAACAACAGTGCATCAGCGTGGCTGATGCATGAGCAGTGTGGTGGGGGAGGGGGAGGGGTTCTGCTGGTGCTGTAGCACGTACGTGTGGTCGTTACTCAGCTCGTAACTTGTCCCGAGCTGGAGCTGGCCTGCTGGTCCACGTTTAGCTCATGTACATTAGGCTCTCTTTTGTAGCAGAAAGGACGATACAAAAAAAAGTGAGTACAGTGACTATGTTATGGCGATGAGACACAAGAGGTGTTGGCTACGGTGAGTTTGCCGGAGGTGAGGGTTGCAGCAAATCCGTGTGAACCCACCTCAAGCGTTGCAAAATCACTGCAACCCAGAGCCTCCGATGGCTCATCGCTAACAAAACACACTACGCTTCCACTGTTCTGCTGGTTGCTGCAAAAACCATCGTTGCTCAGATTTACCCCCACGACCGGGTCAGCTACACCAACCATCAAAATCATCCCCCGTCCTACACCCGTGGAGACTGATACGAGGCTTTTCGGAATTCTGTTGGGAATTCTCTGCATCCTCCAGGGCCTGGACCAGGGCTTTGATGCTTGATGCAGCTGAACTGCTGGTTGGAGAGTGAGGGGTAAATCTGAGGAACTGAAGGTACCTCCAGTCACAGCATCAAAGGTGAAGGCAGAATAGTGGCACACACTGGCGTTCAATGACTAATCAATTATTAATAATAATTCTTTCACCAAGCACTGTGCACTATTGTTCAAAAGTTTGGCTTTAATAATTTAAAAGCTTTATTTTGACACTTTATTTGACACTTTTAGAGACATGTAAAATGACGGTCAGGGTTTTTTTCTGCACAGCTTCTCTTGGTAAGAAGCTGTAAACGATGTTAGCTGTGTCCAGAAGGCCGGACAGAGTTGTGGATGAGTCTACGATGGATAAGAAAGCTGAAGCATGTTTCCTAATTGAGAGGTGGTGACGAAATCTCACTTATCATGGAGTTACTGTAGACGATGATTACTAAAGCTGTCACCCTTTCACGGGATCGCTATTACAAACTGATCTATCGATCAATCGATTAAAACATAATAATATAAATAATACTGCTAACAATATTTTTTCAATAACTTGATTTCTACATCAGACTGAGTTCAAAAGCACTTTCAAAGATCCTGCTCGGAGGCAAAAATCCATTATCAGCTCATTCACCTCCACACTTTCACCACATCAGTCGATCAGCTTCAAAAACGAAGCATGTAAGGAAGACTAGTGTTGTAATTTTCTTTCTATCAGACGTCAGAGCGCTGTTACTGAAACACAGCAATTATTTGCTAAAATTGACACTTTAAATCTTAGTTTTATCCTTCTTTATTATTTATCTCCATTTAAATAGTAAATTTTTTTAATAAAACATACATTTTATATTTATTTATATGAGTAAATAATGAGTAAAGTATCTTTGTATATAAGTTTTAGATTTAATTTTTCCTTTTCTTACCTATTTTTAGAGATTACAGCTCTCTAAAGTACATTAAATGAACTGATAATATTATAATATAAATGATATGAATGATAAATGAACTTGCGGCACATCACTAGGAATTACTTTTAATATTATTAAAAGTTATTTAGCATGAAATCAATTATTGGTGTTGAGACTAACACCTTACAATTTGTTGTCCAGCGTGTTGTATTTCATGTATATACTGAATATTAATGATGTATGTAATTGATTATTGTATATTATTGATGGAACAGGAATTATTAATATCCAAACCTGTGAACAATAGTGTCAGACATCATTAACAGCAGGTCATGGTTGGAATGTAATGGTTTTTAAATGTAATTACTTTCAGAATTGAAATCTTACGTGAGATCTGTGAGCATCTCAGCGATGTGCGATAAGGTAAAAATATTTCTACAGGGAATAGATGTGGACCTGGCCTACCTGTATTCACAGAACGTGTCGTCATTCATGCCTTGAGACTCCAAATCTGGATGGAGATCTTCCTTTTCCTTCACTGCAGGAAGGGGGGAGAGAATTAGTTTTTCTTTTAATTTCATTAATGGCGTCGGCTCTTAAAGTAAATGAGGCAATAAATTAAAAAGGAAACACATGTATGTGAAAAGACGTCCTATAAAGTCGTTAATACCATCATGGTAAACACTATAATGGCGAGAAATTACTCAAAAGACAGCTCAAGATGAAGCGGTTTCTTCTTTTTTTCGTTTGCTTGATAGCGGTTGGAGCAGAGCAGATCATCCAGCTCCCGGCACCTCTTACAGGAAAGTGTTTGCTTTTTTATTTTTTTTGCGGGACTAACACATGAAAAGGTGTAGCAGTGCTAATGCAGTGCCTTTGTAGCTTTTCCATCAATTTTCCATCGTTGCATGTCTGCACGTTTTGCATGCCATTCCCATTGTGAGTCTGCCTCTATTTGCATCCCGTAAATAGAAGTGTTAGACATAGTTAAATATAAACGCACCGGTTCATTTTCCACACTGATGCAGTCGCCAGTGGAGCATAGAAGCCATTCAGTGATTTTGCTCTTCCTTTCTATGTACTTTCTGCCCTTATTTTGCTGTTTTCCTTTCCTTTTTTAACGGCGGAATCCTAAGAGACACGAACGCCGGCCCACATTTCAGATTTTCGCTCTCATAACCAGCTCAGCATTCACATTCGAGAACTTGGTGCCCCTTTTCTGAAGACGTTTTGATGATTTTAAAGGTGTAAGCAGGTACACATCCTACAGAGACACACCTGCTGCAAAAAAACGGCACAAAGCCGGTCAAACGGAGGTAGAGAAACGGAGGTAGTGGCTGCAACTTTCTAGGGGCAGCGGTGGCCTAGTAGTGAGGGAGTTGCCCCTGCATTGGAAGATTGTGGGTTCAAACCCCTTACCAGTAGGTTGCCCTGAGGTACCCTTGAGCAAGGTACCGTCCCTGTCACTGCTCCCCGGGCGCTTTCAATAGCTGCCCACTGCTGCATGGGTTAAATGCAGAGGTTCAATTTCGTTGTGGGTCACTGTGTGCTGTGCTGTGACCTCGCAATGACAAGGGTTGTCACTTTCACTTTTGCTTGTCCTGATTAGGGTTGCAGGCGAGGCTGAAGTCTATCCCAGCTCTCACAGGGCGAAAGGCCGGGACGCACCATGGGCAGGTTGCTAGTCCATCACTGGGCAGATGTACAGACAAACATACACACACACCTTGCTGTCCCCATTCACACATTTCTAGTGCTGTCTCATCACAGTGAGAAGATCCTGGTTCGATTCCCAGGTGGTCCGGGTCCTTTTTCCATGTGTGAACATGTGTTGTCCCTGTGTCTGCATGTGTTTCTTCAAGGAACTCCGGTTTCCTCCCAAAGTCCAAAGACCTGCACACCAGGTGGACTGGAGATGCTAAATTGTCCCCCAGGTGTGAGTGTGTGTCTGCCCTGCGATGGACTGGTGCCTAGTCAAGGGTTTCCCCGCATTTCGCCCTGTGAGAGCTGGGACAGACTCCAGCATTGCCAGCGACCCTAATCAGGACAAGTGGCTCAGAAAATGAGTTTCACAGTGTCCATCAGTATTGAGACTCACCTGAGTACTTCCCTCCTTTGTTCCTGTTCACGAAGCAGGCTATGAGCACGATGAGTGTGAGCAGGGCCACGGCACACATCAGCCCGATGAACCAGCCCTGGCTGGAGATGCCTCCATGGATGCTGGCCAGACCTGAAGGACACAAGTATACGATCACAAACTCTGAATCGACGTCCCCCCCGCGAGGACACCCGATCGACTGCTTATGCTGAAATGTCCCGGCCTGTGCCGAACGGACGGCGAGCGGCAGAATGGAAACGTAATTAATATTAAACAGCCGAGCTGCTTGTCCAATTAATCAAGAGAAGGTGCTGGTAAGGCATAATTCCTTTTCAGCGAGTTTAGTAACCCAACACATACTGGGAGATGGACAAGGGACGGTGTCATGCATGATAAGCTTGTTCAAGGACAAAAAACACGGGGTAGGGACAAGAAGGCACAACAAGAACAACCACGACAACGTCATTCGTTTTCTCTCTCGTTAACGTCAACCTCTCCCGCCTCACCTTTGGTCCTGATAACGTCTTCGAAAATGCTAGAATTATCAAGCCAGCTTTTAGTCATAAGCCGTACAGTATATTCTGTCCCGGGCTCCAGCTCCTCAATGACCAGGAATGTCTTAGAGGAATTAACCTTCTCCGAAATCTTCCAGTTACCTTTTCCTAGAGAAGGCGCACAAGTAGGGGTTAGTAAACCGGGACCCTGGATTCCTGCTGTCACAAACATTAGTGAGTCAGTATTATCCAGACATGGTCATTTTTTGGGTGCATAGATATAATAATCTAGGAATAAATGCAGACTAGCAATTAATCCAGGGCTGGAACCACTTATCAGTTCATCATCAATCACAACATCCTTCAAACGCTTGAACGTTTCTGATAAATCTTTCTGAAAATGAAACTTTAATTTAGAATTTTGGTTTGGTTATTATGGGGATCCATTATAAAGGAGTCAGCACTGGCGTCTGTCCCATCAAACACAGCGGATAAAAACTAAAAAAGCTTTTTCCTTTTGCATTTTGCTCGTCGATCCACAGAGATATTAGTGTAACCCCGTCGTCAAAAAGCACCCATCGTGCTAAACCAGAATCCCAGTTCCGTAGGTTGCCCCGAGGTACCCTTGAGCAAGGTACCATCCCTGTCACTGCTGCCCAGGCACTTTCAATAGCTGCCTTCTGCTGGACGGTGTGTGTGTGGGTAAAATGCAGGGGTCTGATTTCGTTGTGGCTCACTGTGTGCTACGCTGTGTTTCACAATAACAAGAATAGTCACTTTCACTTTATTTGGGAAGCACCTCGCAAAACAGCTCTGTTTCTAAGAGTCCGTCTCAGAGTTGCGCTGTGAAGGGACGGGACATACAAGACATTCATTTGAAAGCGACTATTTGTCATTGTGAACACACAGTGAACCACAATACAATACATTCGCTGAATTTAACCCACACAGACACAGCCATATCCCGCTCCCGGGGAACAGTGATGGGGACGGTACCTTGCTCAAGGTTACCGCAGGGTAACTTTCTGGCCAGGGACTCAAACCCATGATCTTTGGACTATGAGGCCTAATCACTAAACACTATTCCGCCGCTGCCCTGGTCTTGTATTATTAGTTTTTGAATAAATTGCAAAGGTTACGTCGTTAACTTTGACAGTCCTATTGAAATGTGATCCGTCTTCATGAGAGGATATTCAGGGTTAGACTTAATTGAGCTTAAGGCTGGTTAAGCAAGACCTTCTGCTTTGTGAGACAGACTTCAGTATTCACTGAATGGTGACATTTTCATTTTGTGCTTGCCAGAGTAAAAGTCCGAGGCTCTGCTGCAGATTAGAGCTCCAAGGATTCAGAAAGAGTTCAGATACAAATGTTCAGATACAAGACAGTAGTGTTTAAAGGGCCCATACCATGGAAAATAATATATATTATATATTAATTAAATGCCAAAAAGAGTTTTCAATCAAACTGTCTAATTGACAAAAACCGGCCTGCCTTTACTTCACTTTTTTCATTAGCATATATCACATTTTTATAAATCTGTCTATTCAGCCTATATCTATTTGGCTCCGCCCATTCATGCTGCAGTTATAAAGAGTGTTTCATCCAGGAAAGCCAATGAGACTTTTTTAAAAAGATCGTCTTAAAGTTACAATAACAATCATCTTGTTAATTAATGGAATGAAGAGAGGACAGAAGCTAGTTGTATGGAAATGAAGCGACTGTTTTTGTAAAAAAAGAAACACAAGTGATCTAAACACATCTGTCAGAGTGGGACGGGATAAAAAGTGCAGGTGGACACTTTGTTACCCAACCCAACAAGGACATACAACAAGAGCGACAGAATGACAAAAGAAAACAGGACAAAGCTAGGCTCCAAAAGACTACGCAAAGACCAAGACAAGACAACCAAAAGACGAGACAAAAATACAAGTGAAAGTGACTACTCTTGTCATTGTGAGCACACGGCACAGCACGCAGTGAGACACAACGAGATTACATCTCTGCATTTTTCCTACTCCTGCTGTGCAGCAGGGCGCAGTGATAGGGACGGTACCTTGCTCAAGGGTACCTCAGGGCAACCTATGGGTCTGAGATTCGAAACCACGACCTTCCGATCCTGGGGTCTCGTCCCTAAACACTTAGTCACCGCTGCCCCAAGAATCTCAAGACAAGACAAAACAAGGACTTAGATAAAGAACCAGGAGACAAAAACACGTAACACCAGGGGTGAAGGCAGAGACATGGACAAGAACCAGTTGTGCAGGGGCAGGACTAGGACAGGGCATGGACAAATACATGGACCCATAGACAAGGAAGACACACATAAACCAGGGAACCTTGACAATATTCAAAATATATGACGTGGGCCCTTCAAACCATGTCAAGGCTTCGTTTTTTAATTTTTGGCAACCTCAAGGTTTTGGCGCCCCCTCTGGCACAACTGGAAACTGCCCTAGATCTACAGAATAGATAAGTAAATAATGGTGATTTATCCATCATTTACTCCAGATTTATTAGTTTTTCAAAGCTGATTTTGGTCCCAGCCCTCCATTTAATCTACCGAACTCAGTAGATAATGATATTCTACCTTTTCCAGACTAAATACAGACCACGGCCATGGCAAGCCATCACGATAGATGAAGAATGGTAAGAAGAGCTTACGGTTGTTCATATATGCAACATATAACTCTGATTCCGTTCGTTCCTTTCCTGGAATCCAGCTGATATTTGCGAAGTTGTCACTAACTGAGGCGCTAACGTTCGACACGGCGAGGACTGACGGAAGAGAGAAGAAAATGCAAAGAGAAAGAAGAGAGAAAGGGGTTAGTGGGTGACAAGAAGGATCTGTGTTCAAGCAACAGCTCTGTTAGTTAGGAAGAGTTTCTGGAGGGAAGCAGGTCTGTTTTCATTTGCCTCATCTCCATTTTAGCATATGGCTCCATCAAAGATCTGACCTGAATAAAATATCACTTATTAGCATAAGTGGAACATCGCTCTCCAATTGAAAGATTTCGTGCCATGGAACATTGTCAAGTGCATTAAGGCTCCGAAATGGCCACTGGAACAGAAATAAAGAAGGGCTCTTTTGAAATGAAATTGCAAAGAGAAAAATGGCATTATAATGCAGAAGCTAATTTGTAAGCCCTGCCATCTTTGAGCATCGTTTGGTGAGTCCGTTGTTGCGACAACCTGCTGCATGTTTTAGCCTCCTGTTGTTAAATGATTAAGTGACAACCTGGTTGAGGGAGGAAGCTCTCTGATTGCTCATGTGGAGTAAAAATAGCAGGTTTAGGCTGAACGCTGTCTTGAAGGCCCACAAGGACTCAGTTTTGCAGAAACAACAGCGAGGCACATGAACATTACAGAGGACAACGAACCAATGATCTTTTTGATCGCATCCAACTAAAATAACCTCCAAAACGCCGCTGCCGTGTCCCGAGACTTAACCGGCTGATTGATCATAGAAGAAGACAGCGCCGCATGCAAAATATTGTTGGGAAATCTTCATTTAGTGCGGATATTAAATGCTTCTGCACATTTTAATACACTCACTTTAATATCTTTACTGCTGTGGAATAGATGTAAAAATCATGTTGTATTTGGAGTTCTAATTTTTACCCCTAAATCGGTAAAATTCGGCAAATATATTGAAAATCTGCACTAAAATTTGGAGGAAAACATATTGCGCTCCATTAAGAGTGTGTGTACGTATTTGATCCAGTTTTTACTTTAGAACTAAAGCTACCTGGATAGTTGACCTGTTTGGTGTATTCTGCTTATTATTTTATTTTAATTAAAAATGCTAATTTCCCTCATTTCCGCTTGCTATAAACTCAATCATTGAAAATGCTTTTGAGACTTAAGTCTTGAGTTTAGCTGAACCTGAAAGCAAAACCCAGGTGGAAATGTTTGGCTATGATTCTTTTTTTCAGATTTTGGATGGAAACTGTGGACTGTGGTGGCGATCGAGAACATTTGGTGCAGCGAGACACTAAATTTATGCAGAAATAAAATTGTTGTTTCATTTTTTCACAAAAAAAAAACCTTCAGTCCATCAAATAGTGGATATTAATTTGTGTTAATGTGTTTATTAATAATACCCTTTGCTTTTCTCCATCTGCACCGGAAACGTCACCGAATTGCTGAGGCTGAAGAGACTTTATCCGCCTCCTGACTAATGATTTTAATCTGCAATTTGAAACCATAAAATCCCCCAAATGACTATTTTCCAATAAAGCAGCCCATTTTAAAAGGAAAAGTGCTGTTATATTTTTCGCCACATGCTTTTGCTTCAGTTGGTTTAAAATGGTGCATACATTACAATGTGCTGTTGACTGACTCCCCTTACCAGACAGGAATTAAGCCTTGTGCAAAAGTATTGAGACACCCCTCATTTCTTTATATTTTACTGGGAATCACCTTGGTGTTGCAAAAGTACTTTTTTTCTGCCCGCCTGGCTGTTTTATTTTTGGCATGTTGAGTAGTTTCAAAGAAACCTGAACAAAAATGTTTGAGTGCTCCAGGCTGCAAAGTGTCTAAAGATACAAGGTTCAAGATAAAGGGGTTCCACCCACTCAGCATCATTTACATTTATGACATTTAGCAGATGCTCTTATCCAGAGCGACTTCCAATTCTTGATTACAGGGACAGTCTCCCTGGAGTACTCAGGGTTAAGGGTTTTGCTCAGAATCCCAGTGGTGGTAGTGCTGGAGATTGGAACCTGTAACCTCTTGGGCCACAGCCAAGTATTCTACCACTAGACCACCACCACAGCAAAAGCAGTACGCTTTGTTCTGCTTGAAGGTTCAGACGTAGATCACTGTGTGGATTAACCAACACAGAACTATCAAACTGCTCAGGTACAGAGACTGGACTGAACATGAGAGACAACAACACTGTCCTTCAGGAAGATCTGGAGAACTGTTCCTCAACAACACATTAAACGTACAAGAATGCTTGGAAGCAGAATATTATGAAATTAGGGGTTTTTGCACTGAAATTAACTGTACACACTTTTTTCACATTTTTAAAATGTAGTTTATCTGTGAAGACATTTTTAGTGTCTGGTCCCAAGTCCGGATAAAAGTGGAGGTTTGTATCAGGAAGGGAGCAGGACTTCTGCCAAATCAAGTTCAATTAAAACTCCTAACCTGCTCAAACCAGCACGTCATTGAGAAGAATCAGACGTGTAGGTGTGGTTTATAACACAGTAGGACTTACTGTCAAACTGCATTTGTGCAGTATTAAAGAAGAGCACCGGGTCCTTCACCACATCTACAAGTCTACACCACCTCAGGAAGTTTCGGCAAAGCATTTTTAGAGAAGCAATTTGAGCAATTACTCACTTCTAGTTTAAACGACATGAGCTAAATTCTAAGATGCAAAGTTGGGATTCGTCTCGACAGTCTAAGCACAAGGGGGAAGCGAGTCCGCAACGAGGTTTTTTCTGCTGAAAATTGAATTTTCTGATCTTGCCTAATCATTTTGCACATATTTTAGAAAGAGACTGGAGTGCTAACTATGGGTGTGATCATGGACACTCTCAGGAAAACGAACACTTTACACATTGTCAGCAAAGACCTCCATCAGCTAATTGGGCGAATTTTCGAACTTCATGAATTTTTCACCCAAGTGAGCGAACGGTTTACGAACAACGGGTTTTGGTTTTCATCGCCGTCGTTAAAAGGAGGGTTTCTTGACGCAAAGACGTGGGAATGCGTCTCGTGTACGGCCTAGCTGTCCTCAGGTGTTCCTGCTAGACGAGTGTCTAGAGCTGTCAGCTTGCTTTAATGTACGTCTCAATCACGCGGTGTCTTTTCCTCGGGGCCGGGCGTGCTAATCACCTCCATCGCGCCCTCTGCTAAGGTGAGGCTTTCTCAGACATGTCACGGGCTGAGAGCGCCCTGCCCAGTCGCGACTCCTGGAAATGTCACCCTCTAATTGTGGACGTGTTTCTTTTCTCCCCGTCACAGCAGTCGTCGCGTAAAATCGGCGGCTCGCTTTGACGCTTTCCTGTCACAATAAGGGGTCAAAAGGGGTGTGGGGCAGAGGAGGTGGGGGGCTATAAATATCGAGCGCTGGCTGGTTGGGGCTTTGTCACTTTGCCTGCGTAGAGTGGGATTAAATGCTACAGGAAGCATCTGCCAGCACAGCGGGAGAGCAGAGAGCCCCCACGCCATGCTGTGTCCTGCAGGGCCTAGAAAACCCAGAAAGAAAGAGAAGGGGGGTGTTGGGGAGATGATGAAAAAATGGTCTGATCCACAGCTTTCAACAGCTTCCACTTATCCACTTAAGCAGCGGCAGCTCTCTATGCAACCGCCTACCATCCTCTCTCTCTTTATCTCTCTCTCTCTCTTTCTATTTCTCTCTCTCTCTCTCTCTTATTGCAGGGCTACCTGATCAGTCAACGCTGTGTTTACAAGTGAACAAAAGCACAATAGAGCGCTCACTAAGCATTCATCCTCGGTGGATACGTGATTTAATGCACTTTCTCATCTTTGAGAAGATGTTTGACTGAATAAAACATCTTAAAGAGGTTCTTTAAAAAACGCTTTAGTAAAAAATTAGATTCCCACTGATGTTCCACACGACGTACTGGAACTAAGAGGCCAACATTACTCACCCAAATCACCCAAATCTTTTCTGATCACTCCCCAGCTCACTCAAACCTCCTCCAGATCTTCATGAAGGTGGATCAGATTTGTGGGTGTGCTTTAGGACACATTAGGACTTACTGTCAATTTAACTAAACTCCCTTTTTACACAACAGGGTGTGTTTTCAGGAGCTGATCTAGAATCAGTCCTAAATAAGGAACCCGATCCCGGATCAGATTGAACAGCAGCCCTGGGGTTTGACTTTGGTGGATGTTTTTAGAGACAGCAAGTCTTACTGTGTGCTAAACCACACCTACAAGTCTGACACACCTTCGTGAAGACTGGGTGCATGAAAAGAGGTTGGAGAGGAGTGTGCATGATGATCTAAACTGAAATAACGGCCAGGGTTATGAATGAATTACAAAATATCAAAAATGGGGACGTGATAATCGAAGAGGTCTGGGCAACTATTATGACTCCAAATATATCTGATCTGAGGTCAGTGGAAAGCTGTGTAAAGTTTGATATTTTCTGTTTCTTTAATGGAGAAATGTAAAGCTGTAAATTGAACATCGTTTCTCCAAACAGATAATTAACCACTGACTTGCTGGGGACCAGAAAGTAAACGTCTGAAAATCTGTCCTTCGGTGTTTCAGGGAGAAAACCGGAACTAAACCTGTACTCTAAAAACAGCTTATAAGAGAATTACTTAAAAAAGACGTTCTTAATGGAATTTTTTAATCTAAATGAATTATAACGATGCATTTTAATACTGGAATCTCATTTTTTGCCAAGATAACCTGCTTTAAAACTGACTTAAAGTGCCAATGACTCTTGCACAACCCTGCATGTAAACATTATCTTGTGATGTCACAAAACCATGGCATTTAGAGCAGCTTGCTTTGCAAGTTTGCATATATTGACTGTATTGAATGATGCGTTTTGAAACTTTTGAGAAGAAATCAGCCATATTCTCTCTAAATATGCACATTCAAGAGTTTTCTAAAGCGTTCTACCCATCGTCAATGCTCATGTGCAGTCCGGGGGACTTGGGTTAATACCTATGGAAGCAAGCGTGGTGTTAGCCACAGGGGAAGTGGTAGATTTTCTTGGCGGAGAAAGAGTTCTGGTCGGTCCTGGAAAGAAAAATAATAGTTTACATTAAGGGTTTCTCCACCACATTTATGGGCATCCACAAGGGTTGGACTTCTTCATCTACTGATGGTGTTAAGCTGAAGATGAGGCTGAAAATCTCGATTCTAGATCAGGTTAATTGAAGCAACGGGAACACTGTGTCTACTGCCGCCTAACAAAGACACTACCGTGTTAGCCGGAGTGTTAAAAGACTAACAGATGGTTTGTTAATAGCAAGACAAATTGAATTTAATGGCTTCTCTCTACTGTGAAAGTAGCCACATCTGAAAGTTAAATCACTGTTGGGTTTTTCCTGGCAACGGCTCAGGACTGACTACAGCGGTAACAAGCAGATCTACTCCACTACTCGCTAAAACACACTTTTATGGTGGAATAAAAAAAGCTATTAACCTAAGGTACCACTACTGTTGGATGCTACATCTACTGCTACTGAAAGTAGAAAACTTCATACTGATGTTGAAAGTGGGCACATCTGTTGAAGCTGGCGAAACAAAAGAGAAAGAGCATGAAAGAGACATCTTGCAAACGGTGGCAGACACTGAAAGCAGGGAGCACGGACTTTTCTGCTGAAAGCGACGCGAATGAACCGCAGCATTGTGAGGACAAAGTACGCCTGCATGGGGAAAGGCTCGGCTTTTGGAAATCGGGCCTGGCTTAAGAACGTGTGCGAGCTTCGGGGCTTAAAACCCCTTCCTGATGGGCATTTTCACTGTTGGGCAATCAGGACAGGTGTGGACTCTCGCATCATGTGACTTGGACACGATTTAGAGTTTATGCAGGACAAAAAAGCAACCAAATGTACTTTCTACACACTGGCCAATCCTGTTTCCTAGAAATTTCACAGCAAGCACAATGTGTCCATCCAGCTGTACATGTAACGGACGCCAAGAAAAGCAAAATATATATATATATATTTGTTTGAATCCCAGGTATTGTGTGTGAAACAGGCTCCCAGTTTCCCTGTCCTCATCATTTCGAGTCCCTCTGTGCTTTTAATGGTCTGCTGATGATAAAGGGCAAAATGAAAGATATAAACCCACCAATCAAAGAGACTATTCATTTCCCTGCCTATTACTGTGCAGTATATTAATATGACTCTGATTCTGGGATGCTCTCTTTCCTGTAACTGTTTCAAGTAAAAGAAAAAAACCTCCACTTTATCAATCTTCTTTCTTTGTTAAGTCTATAAAATACAGCACTGCATGGACATTCAGATGATCACCGCCAGACTATCACTTTCGCAAAGACTATTCACCAATCCCCCCTCCGAAAAAGGTGACATATTATTTCTTTTCTTTCCTTTTATAATGCTTTCATCCTCCCCGCGAATCAATACGCACTTGGTCTTCCTCGACAATGATAAATGAGCCGCCCCCGCTGTGCTATGATATTGTTTGGCCATAAAGAGCTGCTTAGATGGGCCAATGAAAAGCTTGGTGGGATGGGAGGTCGAAATGATGCCTGCTCACACTCCCCGGGATCGACGCCCAGAACGCCCAGAGTGACTCAGCCGTCCATTTCACAACGCCAATGGGAAAGCTGGCCTCCAAGCCTGGAGCCGTGGAGAACGTCTCCGGACTTTCGTTTCTACTCACGTGCTTGGGTGGTGGTGGTGGACTCCTCGCTGGCCGCCGGGCCGCAGCCCACTCGGGTGCAGCAGCGCAGGTAGAACCTGTAGCGACTCAGCGGTTCCAGGTCCTCCAGGAGCCACTTAGTGGTATCGACGCCGGTGATGTTCACTGAGAGGAGGGCTCCCACTTCCTCGGTGTTGTTAACTAGAACAGAAGAGGCAATAACGTTCATCAGATGCCTGGGGAAGAAAGTTGGCATATGAAGTTCGATTTTGCCCCAAAAAAAGAGGCACAACACCCCCAATCCAGCAAACTTTATACTATAAGTTCAGTCATTTCTGGAAATCTGTTGCATGTGGCTGACTTGTGTTTTTCAAGAAAAGCCAAAATATTTAAAAAATGGGCAAAAATTAAGTTTTGCACCACATTGATTGTGTTTTGATGATTCATTATTTGTGAGAAGTTTGAGTTCTATATTGACTTTTTTAATGTGTTAGGTGATTGTTCAACCAGTCCAATCACTAAATGTGTGGTGACCCAACAGTAACCCAACATGTGGGTATCTCCATAGATATGAAAAACAACACCTTATATGGTCATGCTGCTGTTTCATGGATTTAGACTACACACTGAGCTTCGCTTGGCACTTCTGTACCCTGTATTCATTCATTCATGCATTTTCTGCCACTTGTCCCAAACGGGGTCGCGGGGGAGTGCTGGAGTCCATCCCAGCTCACACAGGGCGAGGACGGGGGACACACCCTGGACAGGTCGCCAGCCCATCACAGGGAGGAGCGTGACGGGGACGGCACCTTGCTCAAGGGGACCTCAGGGCAACCTATCGGAAAGGGGTTCAAAACTCTGATCCTCTGATCATGCGGCCAGCGCCCTAACCACTAATATTTAATATTTTTTTCCCAGTTTTATAATTGGTTAAATAAAAAAAAAATATATATATATACATGGGCAACCTACTGGTCTGGGACTCGAACTCACAACCTTCTGGTCCTGAAGTCCAGTCCTTAAACACCTGGCCACCACTGCTTATTACTAACATGAGTGACTCGCATCTTTGAAAGGACACACTGATGTATAAAATCATTAATTTTACACATTTTTTTTATCGGCAAGGGTTCCAGCATAACCAGGTTTTGGAACCAGAGATTTAATCTAAAAGCACTCTTCATTTCCAGTCGTGGAAGGCCATTGTAATCCACAGTCAACAGTTTCTGATTCTGGTCTTCAAAGGCTTGATGGTTACTTGAGATGAATGCAGTGCATGGAGCAGTGTTAAGCACTCAGATTCCACCTTCAGACCTTATTCCAGATCTGATTAACATAAAGTGTGCCTCACATCAAACAAATGAACGCGCTTTCTGAAAGGACATGGGAAGCAAAGTCATGTTGCACTGCGTTAAACTTTGATCTTTACTTCCGTCTGTTCTATTGTGTTTTTTGAAATGCGCCATGCTTTAAACGAAGGTTTTTGGACACAGCTCCAGCAACAGAAGTGTTTGGCCATAATCTACACCAGCTATAGAGCTGTATGTTAACCCTTTGAAGTTAGATTCTGATTTGAATTCCGAGAATCCCCGAAAAGAGAGGTTAAAGAAGAGGACGGCGATGGAAAGGCATCGGTATAGTCAAGAACGGAACATCATGTGGTTTTAGGTTTACACCCAAGTGAAGGAAATAACAGACAGACATCTTATTTTACATTTCAGAAAGATGTGGAGATCTAGATATAATCACGATAAAGGTTCGTTCTGCTAAATCTTTCCAGGTAGAATATAAAATGCACCCAAGTGTGAAGTTTGAATGTGAAGTGAAAGTAAAAGTGACTCAAACAGCACACAGTGAACCCCAACGAAATGCTTCTCTGTGTTTAACCCACACACACCGTCCAGCAGGGGGCAGCCGTATCCAGTTCCCGGGGAGCAATGATGGAGATGGTACCTTGATCAAGGGAAACTCAGTGCAACTTACTGATCAGAAGATTCAAACCCACAACCTTCTGATCCTGTGGCCAAGTCCCTAAACTCGACCACTGCTGCCTTATTTCTTATCTCTTCCATTATTTCACCTTATCAAAATCCAACTGCTCCCGTTTAGGGGTCGCCACAGCAGATCATCCGTCTCCATTTCTTCCTGTCCTCTGCATCTTCCTCTTTCACACTGACCACCTGCATATCCTCTCCCACCACGTCCATAAACCTCCTCTTTGGTCTTCATCTTCTCCTCTTTCCTGGCAACTCCATGCTCAACATCCTCCTCCAGATGTACTCCTCATCTCTCCTCTGTACACGTCCAAACCAACGCAACCTTGCTTCTCTAACTTTGTCTCCAAATTGTCCAACCTGATCTGTCCCTCTAATATACTAATTTCTAATCCTGTCCATCCTCGTCACACCCAACGAACATCTCAGCATCTTTAACTCTGACACTTCCAGCTCCACCTCCCGTCTTTACATCAACGTCTCCAACCCGTACAACATAGCTGGTCTCATTACCAACCTGGAAACCTTCTCTTTCACTCTTGCTGGTCCCCATCTGTCACAGATCACTCCTGCCACTCTTCTCCACCCATTCCAACCTGCCTGCACTCTTTGACTTCTTGAGCTACTGATCCAGCAAAATCAGTAAAAGCAAGTAGAAAGAGAAGAATCTTTAAGAATCAGCTGAGACAAACCCAAAACTTTGGATCACACATACGATACTGTGCCATCATCTTCCCAAACCTTAGACACACCATTCAGAGTGAACAACAACACAAAAACATCAGTAACACTTTGTCCTTTTTCAAATGCGGTTCATCAGTTATGAAAATATAAAGAGTTGCAAGTTTCTTTCATATCATGCAAGATGTTAAAACACTAGGGCTGAACATCCTCACCCAGATTGTGAAATACTGACTGCGCTGAAGCTCAGTGCAGCCATGCTTAGCCGTGGGACATCTGTGAGACAGCGTTTTAAATTCCAGGCGCTTCTGCTGCTGTGTGCCGCACGGACAGCTGGGTGCATTATCTCCAACATTTCAGCCGGCACTTCCTTCGAGGGGACTTCAAAACGGCCACTTCAAAGGGGGCATCACGTTCCCCTGATAGAAATGTCCCTCCATTTATATGTAGCATGGCACATGGCCGTAGAGATCAGCTGCATCATCAAACCCGATTAACTGGAGAACCCGCCCTGGTGTGTTATTAGCAGCTTCATCATTATTCGCCAAGGCAGTACACATTCCTGTGATCCGTGGATAGAAAGGGTCGCAAGGTAATGGAAAAAGGTCTGCTTGACCCAAAAATGCTATCATGGATAACAATGACTGAGTAACACCAGGGAGCAGTAGGCATGGCCTAATTTTAAAAACGTTAAGTGGCTCCCCATAGATTCCCTTCATTAGCAGCACCATTAATTCCTTTCTTTTTAAGGCTGTTACAAAATATTCATTTCGATTCTGTTACTTTATTTATATACATTCTGTACTGTGCTTAAGTCTTATGCCCCTCATTTCCTTATATTTTCTTCCAGACCTTGCATTTTTAACCTACTGATGAGGAACGGTTCTCCAGATCTTCCTGAAGGACAGTGTTGTTGTCTCTCATGTTCAGTCCAGTCTCTGTACCTGAGCAGTTTGATAGTTCTGTGTTGGTTAATCCACACAGTGATCTACGTCTGAACCTTCAAGCAGAACAAAGCGTCTAACTTAAGACATGAAGCAGTGAAGAACCAGGTGCAGATGATTCCAGATGATCGGGTGATTCGTTTACTGCTGATGCTGAATGCTGAGTGGGTGGAACCACTTTATCTAGAACCTTGTATCTTTAGACACTTTGCAGCCTGGAGCACTAAATTATTGGTTTCCATTTATTTTATTTAATTAACTCCAGTGAAAATACAGTTGGACAGGCAGAATACACACATATATTTAAGGTTTCAAATACTTTATTTGTTTATTTAATTCCTCATTATTTTCTGACTGATTGATTGATTGAAGCTGATGGGTAAAAAAAACCAATACACTTAGTAGTGACAGCTCTATGTAATTTAACCTGAAATGATGATAATGATGCTGATACTGATTCCGTTGCTTTGCTTTTTTGCAAAATTATACCAGTTTAAAGATCAAACATGGGATTTTTCCAGGGACCTCCATGCTTATCTATCCAGAAGCAGGTTTGCTGACCTCGTTACAGAACATGCTACTTTTCCTCAGCTGCCATGCTCTACCGTTCTCACATAATCACTAACACCATGGATGCAGCCATAACATGCACTGGTGTTGTTTGGGCTCGGGCCCAGACGTCTCCCTCCACAGAGCTCCACAATGTGGAAGCAGATGCTGTTTGTGAGGTGGGTGGCACAATGATATCTCCTAGTGGTGAGACACAGAAAGCACTGAGAGGGAAAGAGCCAGGGAGCAACTGGAGGCTTAGAGAAGTGGTAGCAGTATTGACATACTCATCTGGTACTGCAGAAGATAGCGGGTCAGATATCCGTTAGCCTCCAACGGAGGAGACCAGGTGAGAGTGACCGAGTGCCTCTGAATATCTGTGGCCCTGAAAAGAGTAGCCTGGCCTGGGACTGTATTGGAGAGAAAAGAAAAGAACAAATGCACATAGTTAACCTGGTTCATGACAGAATATGGACAATTAGACATTTCGATGTTTTGGAGAGCTGAATGGTTTGGATGCAGGTGTGATGAAGGTGGAGGAGTTTAATGACTTAAATACAGTTCAGAGGAAAAGCGAGTGGGGAAGAGAGGAGAAGAAGAGAGTGCAGGTTGGATTGGGTGGAGAAGATTGACAGGAGTGATCTGTGAAAGACGGGGACCAGCAAGAGTGAACGGAAAGGTTTACAGGACGATAGGCAGACAAGCTATGATATTAAAGATGCTGAGATTTGCGCAGGAGGGACGAGAATGGACACGATTAAGAATGAGTATATTAGAGGGACAGCTCAGGTTGGACTGTTTTGGAACAAAGTGAGAGAAGTGAGACAATGTCGGTTTGGACATGTCCAGAGTAGAGACGAGGATTAAATCAGGAGAAGATGTAGCTGCCAGGATGCTGAGGATGTAGCTGCCAGGAAAGAGACCAAAGAGGAGGTTTATGGACGTGGTGAGAGAGGACATGCAGGTGGTCGGTGTGAAAGAGGAAGATGCAGAGGACAGGAAGACATGGAGACAGGTGATCCACTTTGGAGACCCCAAACATTCAGGTATTTTAAATTACAACCAAAAACGTTTCCTACCTCCCTCCGGTGTTTTAAAATGGACCGGATGGCTCCCTGGTCCGTTGCCTCGTCCATTGAAAGCCATGACAATGAGACTGTATTCAGAGAAGGGCTGGAGTCCCGGGACCAGGGCGTGATTTCTGTCCCCGGCAAACATCAGCGTGTGCTTATCGCTGTGACTTTTCCTCGAGTCCAGCAGACTCCTCAGACGCCACCAGTTCACCTGAAACATCAGAAGAAAGAGGTCCCACAGTCGTTTAATTCACTAGAACATTTGGCACGTTTTGGATTTACCCCAAATAAAGCCATCAAAATCTCAAAGTCTCAAAATGTCCCTGACTGTCTCACCAGATCTGGGTATTTAAAACCTACTTTTAATAATTAAGAGAGGACTTTCACAATAAAACACTCAAGAAAGAAGAAAAGGCAAGAAACAAAAAGCAAAAAGACTCCAAATGAGGGGAGTTGGCCCCTGGATCGGAAGATTGTGGGTTCGATCCCTTCCCCAGTGGATTGCCCTGAGGTACCCTTGAGCAAGGTACCGTACCCGTCACTGCTCCCCGGGCGCTTTCAATAGCTGCCCACTGCTGCACGGTGTTTGAGTGTGCATGGGTTAAATGCAGAGGTCAAATTTCGTTGTGGTTCACTGTCTGCTGTGCTTTGACCTCGCAATGACAAGGGTTGTCACTTTCATTTCACTTTCAAATGAGATCAAAGCACAGCAATGAACATAACAAACATGCAGCACTGGCGAACCACACATACAGTTACGCTTAAAAGTTTGTTAACCTCTTGCAATTTTCTATATTTCTGCATAAACCTGCCTTAAGACATTGTCAGATTTTCACCCAGTTCCTTAAAAGGACATGAGAAGAACCTAATAAAACAAAAATATCAGACTTCGTCATTTATTTATGAAGGAAAAGGATCCAGTATTACAGATCCGTGAAGGTAACAGTATCTAAACCTTTGCTTTCAGTTTCTGGGGACCAACTTCTGCAGCAATATCTGAAGTGAAGGTCTGCGGTAAGTGTTGACCAGCTCTGCACATCGGTTCGGAGGAGTTTTAGCCCAGTTCTCAGGGACGTTGGCCGCTTTCAAAGGAGATTTTGTGATATTTTTGAGACTTTTTGTTTGGGCTACACGTGACAGCTTTTAGACGCAGTAATGAACGCTGTTGTCGAGAAGAGGCGTCCCTCGTGTTAAGCGTTTTGTCAGACAGCGTTAGATCTTTAAATAGAAAGAGAAAAGAAAGCAGTAATAAGGGAAACTCATAACAAAGAATATAAAATTCATTAAGTAGAACTATTAATGAACTGTAAAGAGCACTTTTAAACGTCTCAGTTCAGTCCAGTTACTCAGCCTAAGAACGCAGTCGGGCTGAAGTGTTCAGATAGTTTAAACAGGTAAACAGTTTAAAGGGGACAATATGTCAGTCATTTTCTGGGCCGCTTGTCCTAATTAGGGTTGTGGGGGGGTGCTGGAGTCCATCCCAGCTCACACGGGGCGAAGGACGGGGGACACCCTGGACAGGTCGCCAGCCCATCGCAGAGGGGGACAATATGTCATTTTTAATCCTTTACAAACGGAGCCAAAAGACAATTCTTCAATTTTGAATTCTAATTTTAATCCAAACATTTTCATCACATTTGACCTTTTCACCCTCTCACTTTACCAGACAGTGTGGGTGAAGTTTCTGCAGGAGCTCTTCTGCTTTAAGGACTCAAACTCCACCAGTTTGTCTCTGTTGGTCCACCTGAGAGTCTGAACACACACTTTAGAGACTCACACACACTCTCACCTTTCTGTTCAAACACCTGAACACGGTCAGCGTCTCAAACAGGCTTCAGTTTAAACAGAACCTACAAACAGTTCAACATCTGGAAGAGGTTCTGCTTCATTTTACTGAGAACAGCTTCTCTATCCATCACACTTTACACTAAACTAAACCTTTACACTCTTTATTTACACACTTTACATTAAACTAAACCTTTACACTCTTTACTTACACACTTTTAAAATAAACCTTTACACTCTTTATTGACACATTTTACACTGAACTAAATGTTTACACTCTTTATTTACACACTTTACACCAAACTAAACCTTTACACTCTTTATTTAAACATTTCACACCAAACTAGACCTTTATACTCTTTATATACAAATTTTACACTAAACTAAACATTTATACTCGGTATTTACAAATGTTACAATAAACTTTCAATTCAATTCAATTTATTCTTATATATCGCCTTTTACAACACAGTTGCCCCAAGGCACTTTACAATAACATCTTTTTTTAAAGATTTTAAAACTAGACCTTTACACTCTTTATTTACACATTTCACACCAAACTAGACCTTTGCACTCTTTACTTACACACTTTACACTAAACTAAGCCTTTACACTCTTTATTTACACACTTTACACTAAACTAAGCCTTTACACTCTTTATTTACAGCTTTATTTGAGTTTTTAAGATGGTCTGAGACATTTTTGTGTTAATTCTAGATGCTACCAATGAGTGGTTGTTACTGGTCTTCATTATTTACAGCTGGTTATATGGTTTATTGAAGTTTGTTTATTGAAGTCTAAAACTAAAGATCAGTTCACTCCGAGTCTAACTGTCATGGAGGACGTCTGGAAAACAGAGACACACACATTAACCCAGTCGCTCACACGGACTCTGAAACCGGTGAACTGGTGCACTAGGTGAGCAGTATATTCAGTTCACAAGCTGGAAAAACCAGCTCGGAAAAAAAGACACACACACCAGCCTGCAAGGCTTTAACCGCCTGGAAGACGGGAGGGCGTGGACGAGCTCGAGGACGTGGGCTGTGAAGTGGGGGTGGATGCAGGGTGGGGGGTTTAAACGGGGGCTAAAAAGCAGCGGTGGAGGATTTACCCTGTAGCCTCCTAGATGTCCATTCAGTTTGTCCTTGTGAACGCGGCTCCAGCTGACCTTCACCATGGTGTTGTTCATCACCTCCACCTCCACGTCATCTGGAGCTGCTGACGGAACTGCACACACACACACACACACACACACACACACACACACACACACACACACACCAAGTTAAGAGAATGACTGAAAAAGCCTCGGCCTCTGTGCTGAAAGCCTAGACGCCTGTATTGAAGGTATATATAAAGTCATTTTCTTCTTTTAAAGCCATAAACTAGGGCTGCACAATATATCGTTTATGCATCGATATTGCAATACTGGCAATAACGATATCACTAAGGACCGTGATATAAAGAAGAGGTATTTCTGTAACTGTACGACACTGGTTCTTCACGGTTGTTTTTAGGGCCCATATTTTACATTTTCCTTCTAATTCATTTTTTTACTCGTTGCTCTTTCTTGCATATTAAGAATATAATCCATCCTAATTCGGCAATTTTCCACATGGGCCTATAAAACTGAGACGTGTAAATGATCCCTTTTCTGATTGGCTGCCTTAAATCGAAACTTCAGATCTTTTCAATTCCAGAAATGCGAGTCAAATATACGGCAGCAGAATCGCAATACTAACACTGTGTCCGTATCGTTCAGCCCTAGCCTGACCACGAGGTTCTAAACACTGAATGGGTTTCAATAAAACTCTAAAATCTAAGGGTTCATTTCACGACCTCCGCAAGGAGGAACGCTTCGGATTCACAATAGAGGAGAAAACTACAGTTTAAGCAAACACAGAGAGAAAGACTGGCGGACAGAAACAGAGCTAGGACGAGAAGGAAGGCAGACTAATCCTACAACAGAGAACGAGTGACCTGATACCATCGGGGGGGCAACTCCGAAAGAAAACTGAAGGCAAGAAGAATAATTAGAGCTGAAGATGTAAATCGCTCACAGCCACACCAGCATCTCATTTTGGGGTACAAAGCCTCGGCATGAGTAATCGCCCCCTGCGCACCATTTCATATCCTCAATAAGGCGAATCCGATCCCCGTATCAGGTCTCGCGTGCAGATAATTGTGTAAAGCGCGAGACGGTGTTTTATCAGGGGGCGACTGCCCTCTAGGTCTGTTGAAATTCTACTCACACATGTAATGTACTTTCAGAGAGGCAGGGTGCACCGTTTACAGAGCCTCGCCTCGATTCAGCAGAACATCAAGAGTCGGATAGTCACTCATGATTGTTATTGTTATTATTATTAGCAGTAGTAATTTATTTTATTATTGTGGTATTTATTATAATTTCATTATAATATATTTATAATACATATTTCATTTTTAGCTTAGTTTTTATTTAATTTCCTTTCATTTCATTTGATTAAATTCTATAATGTTTTATATTTTTGATGATATTGTTTTATTATTATATTATACATTTAGAACAGTTATTTCATTTCATGCTAACTCTTTCACTTTATTTTTTTGTTTAATTGTATTTCATTTTATTTGATGTATTTATTATTATTATTTTATGATTATATATTTATAACAGTTATTTCATTTTGTTTCATTTTATTTAATTTTATTTAATTATTTCATTTCATTTTATTTCCCATCTTCTATTCTGTTGCATCTACTGATGGTTTTCTACTCAGTGCCGTGGCACGGTGTTGGAGAACTGCTGGGTTCACTTCTCAGGTTGTTTGTGTAAAACTGTTTCTGGGACAAATAAACTGCTGGGATCTTCTCGTCCTCTTCCCAGTTGGGAAACAAACAAAGCAACTGGGCAAAACTAAGCAGTGGTTTCGAACACTGACCCTGAAGCAGGTCATTTGTCCTGGACATATGAGTGTTTTCTCTGCTCGGACACACCTGATCCAGGTAGGTGGAGAGGTGGGACATCTGACTGACCGTTCTAAAAAGCATGAATCATCATCTTCTTCTTCTTCTTCTTCTGCATCTTCTTCGTCTTCTCCTCCTCCTGCTGCCGTTTAAATGTTTCCACAGCGGATCATCCATCTCCATGTCTACCTATCCTCTCTCACCACATCCATAAACCTCCTCTTTGTCCTCCCTCTTCTCCTTCTCCTGATATTCTCCTCGTCTCTCCTCTGGACATGTCCAAACCAACACAGTCTCACTTCTCTCACGTCGTCTCAAAACCGTCCAACCTGAGTCGTCCCTCTAATATACTCGTTCTTAATCCTCTCCACGTCCCTCCCAATGCAAATCTCTGCATCGTTAACTCTGACACCTGCAGCTCCGCCTCCTGTCTTTACATCATAAGCCCGTATAACCTAGCTGGTCCCACTACCTTCCTGTAAGCCTTCCCATTGGATGAGACTTTTAACATAAGTTATTAATTTAGGTGCACGTCTGAGCTGCCTATGTTAAAGAGATTTTTTTTTTTGTTGCAAAACTGAAGGATTAAAAATGACATCACCGTAGTTTTGCTCTCATTAGTCGTGACTGAAGGGAGGAAGTGTGTTTGGAGCAGAGAACACCCTGCGGTGTGCAGGGAGGTCAGAAACTCTTTCACATGAACATTTGGACAAAATCCAGATACAAAGAGGTGCATCGTGTACTTACAGTCCTCTCCTGAATAGGCCACTATGGTTCTGGGCTCTGGAGCCCAGCCTGCATGGTTCCTGGACTGGATCTTGATCTCGAAAGGAACGAATGTCGGTGTGTTCTTCACCACAAACGAGTGCCTCTTCACCGTGTGCTCCTGCCAGTCCTGCTCCACGCCCTGCTGCCTGTAACTCACTTTGTACTCCAAACCCGGACCGTTGTGCTCCATAGTGTTTAACGGCTGGAGAGACAGGAAAGACGGTGGGTTATCACTATTTTAAAGATCTACATGTTTTATTTATTGATCCGTTTGTTTATTGATTACCCCTTTTTCATGTTTTTCCTTAAAAAGTTTTCTCACTTTTCCCACTTTTTGCTTTAATTCCCTTATTGTACAGGCTGATTTTCTCTTGCTGTGCCTTCAAGAATGACGTATTTAAATGAGCCCTATTCTGATTGGCTCCCCTGCTATGTGTTGCATTCAAAAAATGACTGAAACACTGCATATAACTTCATAAATAGCAGGCAGGGCTAAACAGTGGATTTAAGGTAAATAATAATAATAATAATAATAATAATAATAATAATAATACACATTATTTACAGAAGAACAGTTCAATGTGCTTTACATTTTGCAGCTTAAAAAAAAGTACTTGTTTAGTTGTAAAATACCATATTAGGACAATTAAGACGTCTTAAAGTGTATAAATAAAGAAAAAGTCTATAAAATGGTCAGAGTGAATAAAGTGAAAGTGACAACCCTCGTCATTGCGAGGTCACAGCACAGCACATGTGAACCACAACGAAATTGGACCTCTGCTTTTAACCCATGCACTCAAACACCATGCAGCTGTGGGCAGCTATTGAAAGCGCCCGGGGAGCAGTGACGGGGACGGTACCTTGCTCAGGGGTACCTCAGGGCAACCTACTTGTGAGGGAATTGAACCCACAATCTTCCGATGCAGGGCAACTCCCTAACCACTAGACCACCGATAAATCATCAGCAGAAACCTCTTAATAAAAATAAAAATAAAAATAAGAATTTTTATTTTTTTTTCTATCTGTAGTTTCCTGGATATTTATGGCAGGCTGTTCGAATGTTTTGGCGCATAAAATCTAAAGGCTAATAATAATAATAATAATGTCTTCTCTATTTCATCTTTTATTTTAGACAAAAAAAAAAAATTTTCTTAACAAATCAGAAAAAATAGTACGTTTTGACACGCACAGCTACAACAGTTTATCTACCACATGTGTAAAAAAGCATTAAAAGTTCAGCTTTCCATGATGATCCTTTACCTTACACTTTATTTTGGTTCATTTTTTTATAATATTAATAATATATCTAGTAAGTGTTGAGCTATCACTATCAAATCGTCCGCCGATCATTTGCCTGTTCGATGGCAGATGATCTTACATGAGCAGTGACGATCGATGGGCCAGGAACCCATCAAGCGGTGTGTTTAAGGAAGGGAGCGTCGTACAGGATGTGTATGACACTCTGGAAAGCTGAACCAGGATTCAGAAAGGTCGCCGAGGGCACGCGTTCTCCTGCCGCCGTGCTCAGGGTTCGGCGCCGGCTCAAAGGGCGAAGCACATTCGCAGCTATAAGAGAACGACCCCGGTGCCCAATCAAGCTTTTAAATCATTCAGAAACCACTTCTCCGCTGGCTTTACGCCATTCCGAGGTACAACAGCTAACGAGATCTTGACAAAAGCGTGTTGGGAGGGAGGCCTGGGCTCCTCTAACAATGGTCTAGCGGCAGAAGATTGAATGAGATACAATTATCTATAAAAGCGCTCTATTAATAATAAGAGACCTCATAATTCCAGGAAGCACGGCTGTATTATCGCGGAGAGAGAGCCAGGTAATAACCCGGAGAACGGGAGAGAATCATCTTTTCAAACAAAAAATCCAAATTTATCACCCGCATCCTGCGAGCTCCTTTTACTTTTTAATCAAAGGCTCCCGTCCGCCGTCTGGGATGGGGATCCCGTTCGCCTGGATCGCTTTCACAGAGGGCTTTGTAAAGTTTCCCACTGTACAGTAGTGCAGATAACGCCCCGTTTTATGTAAACCCTTTTCTTTCGCGAGGGAAAACTCTTATCGATAATTGGGGCTGAAAAATTGATAAGGTTTGTTTGCGCTCCCCCTTTGAGGAATAAATGGAATTCTATATATGAAAAGGTTTTTATCTGAGCAGTCCCTCTGCTCCAGGATTTTGAAAGTTAGCTACTCCCAGAAGACTTTCAGAGCGGATCGTCGGGCTCCTACCTCCCAGTTGATATCCATTTCATGCGGCAAATGACCTTCGATCTTGATATTCTCAGGGTTCTTGTCAGGCGCTTTGGAAAGAGCAGAAATTTGTCGTTTGTTGGCCGTGAAAAAAGGTAGAAGGTGCAGAGAAAGAGAGAGCGAGTGAAAGGTACACATTAGAGAGCAGAGCTTCAACCAGGAGTGGGAATCCATCCCCTCCCAGCTTTGAATACTTAAGCGTGTTGCTGTAAAAGCTTAAAGGATGGATTAAAAGATGAAGGAGGGGTCGATGATGCCAAACCTGAGGCCGGGGTTCGGTATCTCTCGCTGGATTTGCTGGGACGTCCTTTGCCCACTTCGTTGACGGCCAAGACGCGGAAGCTGTAGTCCATGTGGCCGTGGAGCTTGAGTAAAGCAGAGTGATGGTTCCCGGGCACTCGCATCAGTTCCTTCCAGCTGCCAGGCTGCCACTCACTCTCCTCGTATTCGATGATGAACTCTGGTTTAAAAAAGGATCAAAAAATGGCCAAACGTGATCATCGGCATGGTAACCTGCATGAGGGATGAAAGCTTGCCACGCCAGCTCGGATTCAAGCACCAACGACAGCTTTTATAAGTGACATGAACTCACTGGCCAATCACTGTCATCTCTG
>CM029366.1:33143585-33151085 GCA_017165825.1 Hepsetus odoe
GTCTGTGCTTACAAAAAGAAAAGCGATTGTTGGAGTCTCCTTGACATTAATTCTGCTGCTAATGAATGTCTTCTCTTAGCTTGCCCTCTATTGTGAAACGCAGTGAAAGCCATTGAAGTAATTGGCATAATTCAGACAAGATTTCATTCATCTTCCTCCTGACTGAAAGACTGAGAAGGACAGCGAGTTCATAAAAGGCTTGCTTTGAGACATCTCTCCCTCACCTTTGACCTCCAGCACTGCCGTGATGGCGGATTTGCCCTCAGAGTTTTTGGTGAAGCAGGAGTACTCGCCCTCGTCCTCTCTGTCCACGCCGTGGATCTCCATCGAGCCGTTTTCATGAACGCTGAACCTCGATCCCTCCACGCTGCTGGCACTGTCCACCTTGCTCCTGAAAAAACATCAAAACTCAGGTTTAGACCTTAGATCTTCTTCTTCTTCTTTCATCTGCTACCGTTAACGGGTCCACACTGCGCTCCTGTCTTCTGCATCTCCCCCTACTCTCAGCACATCCATAAAGCTCCTCTTTGTCCTTGCTCTTCTCCTCTTTCCTGGCAGCTCTTCTTCTCCTGATATGCTCCTCGTCTCTCTTCTGGACACGTCCAAACCAACACAGTCTCGCTTCTCGGACTTCTCTCCAACCCGATCCGTCCCTCTGATATACTCGTTCTTAATCCCGTCCATCCTTGACACGCCCAGCTCCAGCCGGTCTTTTCATCACCGTCTCCAACCCGTGTATCATAGCTGGTCTCACTACCATCCTGTACACCTTTCACTCTCACAGACATTCGTCTGTCACAGATCACTCCTGCAACTCTTCTCCATCCGTTCTGTCCTTTCTGCACTTCATTTTTAGTTCTATAAGGTTGTTATAAGGTTGATGCTGTTTTGTCCTTTTGTCTCACGGAACATTCAGGAGTTTCAACAACAAACCTGTTTACGAAGACATTTGTTTATGTTGCTTTTTGCTCAGAGTCTTGTAACAAAATAAAAGAACCCATTTTTTACCAACTGAAACAGCTATCTACTGCTATTTTCCCCACGTTTCCTCATATTTTGCCTCATATTTGACATTTTTTGATTTATTCTTTCAATATTTTTATGTCCAAATAATGGCATGTTTTGATGTGAAAAGAAAATTAAGTATAATGAATAATTATTTTGTCACTCAAATAACCAGCTTTTTTCTCTCTGAGCTTGTAGATAAAAAAAAAGCAACCATTTAAAACGTTTTATATTAGTTTGTGATGGTCAAGGTAATTGGCATAAACACATATTCGACCCGTAACCCTGGGCAACCCTTGACCAAGGAACCGTCCCCATCACCGCTCCTAGGGTGCTGGATATGTCTGCCCCCTGCTGGACGGTGTGTGTGGGTGAATTTGGATGAATTTTTTTGTGGTTCACTGTGTGTTCACAATGATAAAAAGTCACTTTCACTTTCAGTGTTGTACATGCAGGAGAACCTGGACCTCTGATGAAGCGCTCAGAGAGAGAGAGAGTCAGCAGAGCGGTGGCTGATGCAGCAGCGCTCTCTGCTGGTTCCCACTGTAAACTCCACTCACCAGGTGATGGACGAGGGTGGAGAGCTGAAGACTTTACAGTGCATGATCACTCCTTTCCCCTCCACCGCCGAGTACTGGACACCGTCTTCCGTCAGGATCAGCGGACGCAGATCTGGAAATACAGAGATGCAGAGATGCATCAAGCAGTCTGAAAGCTGTTCTTCACGTGTGGTTGGATAAAAGTGTCTGAAATGAGTTCATGTGAAGGTAAATTAACATATTTTGGAAAAAAAAAAAAAGTTTTTGAAGATAAAAGAACCAAATGTCTCAAAATGATCAAATTTCACTCTATTTGTGACATCACAAAAACCCAGACATTTATTTATCTATTATAACACCTACAGTAGTTTAGATGTGCTCATTATTTTAGTAGTAATATTAGTATTAGTAGCATAACTGCAAAAAACTAATAAATAATGAGATTTAGACTTTTTTTATTATTATTAGTAGTAGTAGTAGTAGTAGTAGTAGTAGCAGTAACATTATTATTATTATTATTATTATTGGCATTAGAATTGTTAGTATTATTAACATTATGTTGCTGTAGTTGCTGTTGTTATTAATGATATAATAATAATATTATTAATAATAATATTAATCATATTCTTCCTCTTGGCAAAGACAGAATACATGAGTGTGAATGAAAGGGAGGAAAGTGGAGTGGTTAGGATGCAGGGAGTGGAGGTAACAAAGGTGGAGGAGTTTAAATACTTGGGATCAACAGTTTCAGTGTAATGGCGAGTGTGGAAGAGAGGTGAAGAAGAAGTGCCAGGCTGGTTGGAATGGGTGGAGAAGAGTGGCTGGAGTGATTTGTGACGAGCGGTACCAGCTAGGAAGTAAAGGGAAGGTTTACAGGACAGTAGTGAGACCAGCTATGTTGTATGGGTTGGAGACAGTGGCACTGAGCAGGAGCGGAGCGGAGGTGTCAGATTTGATAAGATCTGGTGTTGAGTGTGACGAGGATGGACGGGATTAGAAATGAGTATATTGGGGACAGCTCAGGTTAGACGTCTTGGAGACAAAGTTAGAGAAGCAAGAGTTGCATTGGTTTGGACATGTCCAGAGGAGGCGATGATTATATTGGAGAAGGAGGATGTTGAGGATGGAGCTGCCAGGGGAAAGGAGAAAGAGGAGAAGACCAAGGAGGTTTATGGACGTGGTGAGAGAGGACGTGCAGGTGGTCGGGTTGAAGCAGGAAGATGCAAAGGCAGGAAGAAATGGAGGCAGTTGATCCGCTGTGGCGACCCCTAAACGGGAGCAGCCGAAAGAAAAAGAAGAAGATATTCTTCCTGCCTGTTATTCTCACTTCTTCTTCTAATTATTATTATTATTATTATTATTATTATTATTATTATTATTATTTGTTGTTATTTGTTGTTGTTGTTGTTGTTGTTATCAGATTCTCAAATGAGCTGCATTTAGACCCACTATGCAGTAAACCAATAATAATAATAATAATAATAATAATAATAATAATAATAATATTGATTTTGTTATTTGTTATTTGTTGTTGTTGTTTTTGAGCAAACACAGTGTAAATAATCGCACCGTTTAGTGTCCAGTTTTTACGCTGCAGTTTTGTCCCAGTTCTTCACAGTGAACTGCAGTAATGTACACATGGAGGGAGCCAGTCGTGCTGATATTTCCGCGCCGTCTCCTTTTCCCCTCCGTGAGATGTGATGTTTAATCTTTCCTGCTACACACTCCCATGTTTGCTGGGCTCCTGTACAGATTATTTATAGAACTCTTCCCACCATTGACCTTAAATTTTCCACCTTAAACAGCATAATGATGGTTCCAGTTGCTAATTATCCTGTCAGGGGTCTGCGGAGGCAGCCCACTCTTGTCTTGTCTTGTCCTGGGTCTGACCCCAGAACAGGTCACAGCAATTAAACGATGTTCAAGAATTTTACATGTCCCACATATTAAATAATCCCTGTATTTCTCCTTTAAGATGTTTTATCGTATTATTACTCTACAAGCCCAGCCACTAGGAAGCAGTATATTAGTAGGACAGCTCGGGTTGGACGGTTTGGAGACAAAGTGAGAGAAGTGAGACTGTGTTGGTTTGGACGTGTCCAGAGGAGAAACGAGGAGTATATCAGGAGGAGGATGTTGAAGATGGAGCTGCCAGGAAAGAGGAGAAGAGGAAGAACAAAGAGGAGGTTTATGGACGTGGTGAGAGGACATGCAGGTAGTTGGTCTGAAGGAGGGGAAGATGCAGGACAAGAGAAAGGGAGACAGATCAGTGGTGATGCGGGCAGGTGCAGATGAAAGAAGAAGAAGAAGAAGAGGAAGAAGAAGAAGAAGAAGAAGAAGAATGCTGTTACTCTGAAATGCATGTAATTTTGTATTTTATGTGCGAATTGTTGTAATTTCACAAAACAATCTCCGGTACTAACAGTGTAAACTTCATTTATGAGGATTTCTTTCACATCCTGATATGTTCCGTTCTTCCCAGCATGGATATTTGCTCTCGGAGAGGAAGATTTAATAAATGACTTTGGAAAGTCTCTGAATGTGGGACAGGCTGGGTAAAGATCAAAGTGTGCATCTAAAGCTATAAAGCCTCTTTTGTCCTCCGCTCCACATTTCTGTGCTTGAGCGTTATCACTTCAGTCCAAAATCTGACCTCTGACCTTTGCCCCACTCTATCAAAGGCGAGGCGTGCCGCACGGTCGGCATACAGTGGGAATTCTGCTCCGCAATGGAGAATACAGTCACGTTTTATTTTTATCTGCCCTCTCTCTTTTTGAAAGAGCTCGGTCTCTTGTTTTATCTGCTCAGATGAAAAGCAGCACATGCTTTGCTCGCTGCGTGTGAATGGGAAGGGGAAGGACCGACTTGTTAGCATATAAAAGAACCTCATTTCCACAGGAGGAAGCCGAAAGGACCCGAGACTCCCGGAGACGGAACAACCTACAGTGTGTGTACGTCCCATCATTATGCTGGACACACAAAGCCCAACCTCGCCGGTCGTATCAGGACTCTCCTTATGTCCAGTCCCACAAAGAGACAGACCCTTATTCTTTATGAGCACTGCTGTTTTCCTGTGCTAAAACTATTCATACCTCACTGTCTGGCCCTTGGCTAGATAACAAAACAGCAGCCAGAGAGCTCATGCATGTGAAAAAATCTTCCACCAACATCGCGAGAGCTACACGGGCTCCCAATCCCTCACGGGATTCAAAATCTCACTCATTAAGTCCGTTTCATTCCTATTCCACTTTTTCTGTCACAAAGCAGCTTTTCAGAATCCGGGTCCAAGGCCCGAGGCCAGCGGTGGCTTAGTGTTTATGGACGAGGCCCCAGGATCGGAAGGGATCCCAGATCAGTAGGTTACCCTAAGCTACCCTTCAGGGCAACCCACGACCTTCCAGTCCAGCAGACAACTCCCAAACCACGAGATAAATCATATATCTTTATACTTTGTTTGGTAAACCATCGATCAGATAATACGCAAATATTCACTGTTGCAATCACTGATTGTTTGGTGTGGGAAGGAGAGAGAGGAGCAGGGACAGAGAGAGAGAGAGAGAGGAAGGAGAGGGCAGAGACAGAGAGAGAACAGAGAGAGAGAGAGAGAGAGAGAGAGAGAGGAGAGGGGGCAAGAGACAGAGAGAGAGAGACAGAGAGAGAGAGAGAGAGGGCAGAGAGAGAGAGAGAGAGAGAGAGAGAGAGAGAGAAGGAGAGGGCAGAGACAGAGAGAGAAGGAAGGAGAGACAGAGACAGAAGACAGAGAGAGAGAGAGAGAGAGAGAGAGAGAGAAAGAGAGAGAGAGAGCATTTCTTTACAAAGCTAATAGATGTTTGTTGATGCTGAAGATGGATGTGGAAGATGTGGAGGATGTAGAGGATGTAGCTGATGTAGAGGATGTGGAGGATGTAGATGATGTAGAGGATGTGGAGGATGTGGAGGATGTGGAGGATGTGGAAGATGTGGAGGATGTGGAGGATGTGGAGGATGTAGAGGATGTAGAGGATGTAGAGGATGTAGAGAAAGTGGAGGATGTGGAGGATGTAGAGGATGTGGAGGATATGGAGGATGTAGAGGATGTAGATGATATGGATGATGGAGGATGTGGAGGGATGTACAAAAAGAATGTAGAGAGATGTAGAGATATGAGTAATGTAGATGATGTAGAGAGATATGGAGAATGTAGAAAGATATGAAGATATGAAAATGCAAATGATAATGAATGATATGAAGAGATAGATAATGTAGATAATGAAGAGATATGGAAATGATAATAGATGATATGTAGAAGGAATGTGAAGAGATGTAGAGAGATGTAAGAGAGATGTGAAGAATGTAGAGAGATATAGGAATGTGGAATGTAGAAGATGTAGAGATATGGAAATGATATAGAGATGTAGAGTGTAGAATGTGAAGATGTAGAGATGTAGAGAGAGATATGTAGAGAGATGTAGAGATGTGAGATGTAGAGATGTAGAGAGAAGATGTAGAGATGTAGAGAGATGTAGAGATGTAGAGATGTAGAGAGAAGAAATTAGAGATGTAGAGATGTAGAGAGATGTGAGAGATGTAGAGATGTGGAGAGATGTAGAGATGTAGAGAGAGATGTAGAGATGTGAGATGTAGAGATGTAGAGATATGGAGAGAGATGTAGAGATGTAGAGAGATGTAGAGAGATGTGAATGTGAGAGATGTAGAGAGATGTAGAGGAATGTGGAAGATGTAGAGAGATGTAGAGATATGGAAATGACTATGAAGAGATGTAAATGATGTAGAGGAATGTAGAGATATGAGCTATTATAGAAGATGCAAATAATGTGGAAGAGATATAGAGATGGCAAATGATAGCAGAGAGAATGTAAGAGAGATGTGGAAGATGGAAATGATATGAGAAGAGATACCTAGAATTTTACACAGGGTGTAGAATTTAGAGAGATAGAGAATGTAGATATAGAGAGATGTGAAGAGAGATGTGAAGAATGTAAAATATTATAGATAATGTGGAAAATATGAGAGATATGTAGAGATATGGAAGATATGGGAATGTAGAGATATGAAATGATGTAGACAATGTGGAAGAGATGTAAAGAATGTAGAAGAGATGTAGAGAGATGTAGAGAGATGTAGAGGATGTAGATGATGTGGAGGATGTGGAGGATGTAGAGGATGTAGATGATATGGAGGATGTGGAGGATGTGGAGGATGTAGAGGATGTAGATGATATGGAGGATGTAGATGATGTGGAGGATGTGGAGGATGTGGAGGATGTGGATGATGTGGAGGATGTGGAGGATGTGGAGGATGCCTAAAGTTTTGCACAGGAGTTGTAGGTTTGGAGACACACAGCAAGTTGCAACAGTGTCATAGTGGCGGTGATCCAGTGGTAGGATACTTGTCTATGGACCTATGGCTCAAGAGGTCCCAGGTTCGAATCCCACCTCTAGTACCTACCACCACTGGGTCCCTGAGCAAGACCACTTAACCCTGAGATTTACTCCAGGACTGTCCTGTAATTAGGACATATGATCGCTCTGGATAGGCGTCTGCTAAATGCCGTAAATGTAAGTGTCATGGTTTGGTTATGGTCACGGTAGAGGGCGCTCTGTTCTGACTGGAGCACACCTGAGCTCATGAAGGTGCAGGTGTGCTTCATTGGGGCTGCTACTTACGCCTCAGTGAGTCAGAACAGAGCGCGGTTCTTTCACTAGGCGAAGCCTGAAGTTACGGGTGGTTCTGTTTTGGTCTTGTATCTGGTTTTGGTGACTATTTGGAAATAAAGTTACGTCTTGGATCACTAGCTCTGCACAGACGTCCTTCCCGCACCTCGACACCGTGACAAACAGAGACGCAGCCCAGGTCTGCACTGGAGAGAACTTTTTAAAAGACTTCTTTTCTTGCAGAGACTCTGAATTTATGGTATCTTCATGCAAATATTTTTTTTTCTAATTCGCACAGTACT
>CM029366.1:33153585-33163585 GCA_017165825.1 Hepsetus odoe
AAACACCACCACATAGCGCAACAGATGAAGATATTATTTCAGTCGCAGCCGTTAATCAGATGCTAAAGAAGAGGAAAAAATAGCTCAGCCTGATATAAGATTCAACATTTAATGGATGTACAGATTTGTGTAAAAATCAGGAGGCCACTCATTTTTGAATTTCTACATATTAAAACACTTTTTTTTTTCTTTTTCATTTACTGTATACAATGATGCACTCATTTCACAATGTCTCATTGTGAACAACTTAATTACCAACTTAAAATAGATTTACTCACTCATGCAAAAAATTGCAGGAATAAATTATCATTAGTACTGCCTTAATTAGAAAAATAAATCTGTTTTACATTGTTCTTTTTAAAAGATATTTATCCAAACAATTCACCTTTTTGAACAAATGAATAATAATAATAATAATAAAATAAAATAAAATAATGATAGCCCTTTTTATTATTATTATTATTATTGTTGTTGTTGTTGTTGTTGTTGTTGTTACTATTATTATTATTGTTATTTTTATTAATAATTCAAAAAGGTTATTTTAGATAAATATTTTTAAAGGAGGTATTTTATATTATGCCAATATAATAATAATAATAATAATAATAATAATAATACTTTTATAACAATAATGAAATAATTTGTAAGCATGTAAAGAACAAACTGCAAAAACAACATTTCTTATTCACTATATTTTCTGAATACAAATATATTTCTTTCAGAATTTTTATCTGTTTTTTATGTAATCTGTATATATATATATATATATATCTTAAGGCTTAGTCACTTGTTTTCTTCCTCTGTAAGGAAGTTAATTGGTTAATTAGGTTAATTAGTTAATTACTTAATTAATCTATACATTTATTAGCTAAACTGATAGCAATGTGCTCAAATCAAGGCTGAGATGATCTACGACACTCTCTTATTCCCTGTTCACTCACAATCCTTCAGCGATGCACTCCAGCAGCAGCTCCTCTTCTTTCACCAGATTTGTGAACGTTTTATCACCAGATGGCGACAGAAGACTGGGCTTCCTCTGCAGAAGGGAGTTCGCTGGGAAAAAATAGGAAGCGCATATGACGGGTAAGATTACACGCTAAGCCTCCACTTAGAAGCACATATGTGGCAAATCACTGTGTCTAATGTGTCTTTTATTACACCAATAATGGCATACGGTGGCAGAAAAACTCAAAGTTTCATCCACCAGATGCCTGAACAGAGACAGAATCCTCAGCAGGAACTTCTCCAGGCTCTTAGTGAAGAACTCAAATATGTGACCCTATCGTTTCTGCCATGGTGCTGAAGTCACGACTCACCAGAGCCCCGGCCTCCACCGGAGTCACTCATTGACTTGGCTAAAATGGAGAGATGGGAAAAAAAACAGATGGAAGACACATGGATGGAAAAAATAAACAAATAAAAATGCGATGCACGATAAATGAGATATTGAGATCTGACAGCCGAGGTTGAAGTTACGATCAGGGACTTTAAAAGCCGTTGTACAATTTTTACATTTTTTTTTTATATGATGAAGTCTTTATTTTAGTTTTAGTTTTATTAATAAGGATGTTTCAAAAGCACTTGGTATTAAATGTTATATAAAACTAGAAATTGCTTCAAAATATTGCACATGCCAAAAATGTACTGAAGCACAGACTCTTCTTGAAGATGGCTCCATGGATGGCTCACAGATGCTGGATGGGACAGTGATATTGGTTGAAATTTGAGGAGCACCCTGAACTCTTTGTTCCTGAGTCGGTTCCTGAACCGTGTTTGCAGTGTGAGAGAGTGTTGTCCTCCTGAAAGTGGACACTGCAATTATGGAACATCATCCCACCTTCTTCCACCACTCCATGGTCCAGTTCTGATGTCCATTGTAGAATGTTTTGGTGGTGGACAGGGGTCAGTAGTGACAATCAGAACCAGCAGAACTTTTTCAGCACTTTGTGGTGTGGCATCTCTTCTGGGGGACAGACGGACTGATCTTCACACCTAAATGTACATTAACAAGACTCGGAAACCCACAACCCTGTGGTTGGTTCACCTCCTTCCTTGGAGAACTTTTGGTCGGTCCTGACCACTGCATACTGGGAACATCCCACAAGACCTCCCGTGTTGGGCATGTTCTGATCCTGTTCATCTCGCCGTCTGTTTGTCCCTCAGACCTTCACATTTGTTTCATGTTTCCTGCTTTCAACATCAACTTCAAGAAATGCCTGTTCACTTACCACCTAATATCTCCATGACAGGAGACCCCAAAGTCATCAAAGCCCAGTTAGTGGTTTTAATATTTGTGAAGCAGGAGAGGAAAAAAATAGCTACGCAGGCTTAACAAAAACTCAAAAACCTTCTCTAAAAGCCATGAAGATGCTGTGCAATTTGCAACCTGTGGCTGAAAGAGAAGAATGGATGAGAGTTGGGTTAGACTTTCTCACTTAGGTCTTTAAAATTTCCAAAAAGCTGCTTTCATTTCTGGCATTTATAAGACGTTCTTATCCAGAGAGATGTCCGTTTACTTTCGACAGGGTCAGTCTCCCTGAAGACACTTGGGGTTCAGGGTTTTGCTCAGGAACCTAATGGTGGTAGTGCTGGAGGGGAGATCTGAACCAGTGATCACCTGGTCCAGAGTTCTCCTAACACTAGGGCACCACTGCGGTAAAATTCGCTGCACTCATTTGAATGAAAAATCCCTGAATGTCAAAACGATGAAGGACAAATCCAGGATGTTTGAAATGTACAGAACTGAAAACCTCTGTTACTCCACCAGATCTCCAGTGTTGTTTATTTTATTTAGTCCACGGCAAACCAGGACCCCGCACTGGGGCAGCGGTGGCCTAGTGGTCAAGGAATTGGCCCCAGGATCGGAAGGTCCTTAGGATTGATTCCCAGACCAGCAGGTTTCCCTGAGGTACCCTTGACCAAGGTACTGTCCCTCTCACTGCTCCCTGGGCACTTTAAATGGCTGCACCCTGCTGCATGGTGTGTATGGTGAAATGCAGAGGCTGCGTTTCGTCGGGGCTCACTGAATGTTGTGCTGTGCACTCGCAAGGATGAGTTGTCACTTTCACTTTCACTTTTATGTATAATGATTCAAACTTTGTTTATATCATCACAGGCTTCAGTGGTAAAATCAAACGTGTTACAGAACTTTGAGACTAATGTTGGTGACATTACAAGTCAGTAGCCCTCCTCCAGATCTTCACTGAGGTGTATTAGACCTGTGGGTGTGGTTTAGGAGATATTAGAACTTACTATCAGCTGCAAGGATCAAGTAACTCCAGACAGACTCCAGGACTGCGGCTCAGATTGATCTGGGATCACATTTCTCCGTATTTCAGACTGATTCTAGATCAGCTCCTGAAAACACACCCTGCTCTGTTAAGAGTTTAGTTGATGTTCGTAACCGACAGTAAGTCCTAATGTTCTAAACCACACCCACAAGTCTGATCCACCTCAATGAAGAGGAGGATGAGCTCTGGAGGAAGATGAGCGAGTGACTGTTGACTTCTGGTGTCCAGTAGCACCAGTTCTAAAGTACAGACGCTTGATTTGGACCCAATTGTGTCTCAGCTGATTGTCGACATCAGAGAGATTTGGAAAATGGGAATTTTACTTTTTCTTGAATTGAAGGAACTGTTCCTTTACGCTTGTACATCTGGAGATCTGGCAAGCACGTAACCGAACGACAACATAGCGTGATCAGAGAAGGAGATGTGTTCACGTACTGCTGGTGACGATGACGGACATGGCAGTTTTCTGGACGATGGTGCGAATGCGGGGGAAGGCGGCGAAGCAGCAGTAGTCTCGCCGGCTGTCTTTCTGAACGGCGTTGGAGAAGTAAAGGTTTCCGTTCAGGCCGACGGACACTCTCTCGTCCTGCTCAATGTGCTGCAGACCTTTAAAGGAGGAAGAGCACAAAAACATGTTGATATGGATTAATGTGAACGACCTCCATGTTCATCCTGTACTACTCAGGGTCACAGGAGCTGGAGTCTGCAGGGCGAAAGGTGGGGACACTCTGGACAGGTCGCCAGTCCACAGAACAGACATATATATATATATGTGGGCAAATATATAAATGTCAAATAAACTACAATATTGATGACTTTAAATGTTATTTATCACATCGCATGTGATTTATTTAATTTCATGTATTTAAATTGTTTTTATCCCTGAAATCACTAAACTGATTTATTACATTATGAGCATTATCACCGACCTTTCAGACAACTTGAGCTGATAGCTGTATGGAAAGAATTTAATCAATTAATTAATTTAAAAACTCATTATTCAACTAGCTAACTAATTAACCAATTAATAAATCTAAAAACACATTTTTAATTATTTTGTTAATTGACACATTTAACAGCAACAACAACAATTATATTATCAATACATATCATTGTTATTATTATTATTATTTTTATTGTTATTATTATTGTTGTTGTTGTTGTAAACATAAAAAGCATTATTATTATTTATTTTTTGTTGTTGTATTTAGATAATTATTAAAAACTACTTTTCAAACCAAAATTTGAACGATTTTGGACTGAAATGTGTTCTGGTTGTTTAACTTCCTTCCTTAACGAGTTCCTACTTGATTCATTTCCAGTGTTTTTTTTTAACTGTATTTGGAGCTTAGCTTTACAGACTGATCCCTTTTCATTTTAATTTACTGTTAAAGCTAGTGGAGCAAAAGGAGGATCATTAAGAGGATTTCTCGATGGGGTTTAGTGCCTCTTACTAAAATCTGCTTGAGTGACTGTACAGTCATGTCCCTCCTGGACCAGCTTTGAGAAAATTAACTTAAAAAAGCATGTTTAGGGACAAAGATCATTGAAGGAGCAAACAGTTACGTGTCTAAAATACTCAGAATATGTCACTGGATTTAAATTTGCACAGTGACCCTGTCCCGGATAAGCATTTCTGAAAATGGATGAATTGAAAGTCTGTGAGAATCTGAGACTCACCGATGGTCATCCAGTAGATCTGCAGAGGAGGAATCCCTTTGGGCGGATTGCATTCCAGAACAACCGGCTGACCCTCCTCGACCTCGATTGGCTCAATTTTCTCCTTCGGGAACTTGGGAACATCTGGAAAATGCAGCAGGAGAAAAGTGAGGGCCCTAATCGTGACGAAAGCTGCCAGTAGGAGGCAGCGATGTTCTGGTTCTGGTGTTGATTTACAGCAATTTCTCAACCTTGATCCCAAAGCACGGCAATAACACACGCCATTACTACCGCGCCACCTTGTCAGACAGCACTGAGTGACTGAAAGCGGCCATGTTTTGTCACTGGAACCCCTCAGCCTGGTTCCCTCGCTGGAAGATTTATGGGTTGTTTTTTAGAGCACTGTGAGGAAGGTATCCGGGAATATGATGGAGAGATTGGCCCATCCATTTTTCACCAGCTCCACATATAATCTCGATGAAGAGAGAAGGAGAACGATTCTCTGGGGTTTCATGGAGGGCAAATATGATGGAGACACCCCCCTCACCCAACCCCCACCACCCACCAACCTGGCCATCAGGGCCGTTCCAGTTCTCTAAATCACACTGAAAGAACCGAAATGGGTTTCGGAGACACTATACGCTTTACTCACTGGGAACGATGAACGTGGTTTCCTCCGACATGGCTGTTCCGAGCTTGTTGGAGGCGTAACAGCGATAGGTGCCCTGGAATTCGGTAACATTCCCGTTGTTGGGGATCACAAATGTCCCAGTTTCCACTACAGTCAGCAACCTGGGGTCCTGATAGGGATCGAAGTCTTGTCCGTTCTTCGTCCATTTGAATCTTAAGCGCAAAAGAAAAAATAAATTGATGAAATGTGTTTAATAATAATCTTTAAACGTAAGATATTGAACAGTGTGGCAAAGTTCTAGTGATGATCCTCTAAGTACACGTCCTCGATGAAGACGCAATTACTGTTTGTGCATTTTACATTTTGGGAATTTAATAAAACTGCATTCGATGTTTTTTTAAAGTCAATAGAAATTGTGCTCCAGGAATCCAGAAAAGGCCTTTCGAAGTCCTCTCTGTAGAGCTGTACCTGATCTCTACGAGCACCTAGAACCGGGTTCATACCCTCACCACTGGAGGTCCCTCTTTCCTGCCCACTAAGTGCTTTTCACAGTCGCCTCTACGCAGGAAATGACTGTTAATTAGTTGAGTATTCTGATCAGGAATGTTGGGAGCAGGGAAAACTCATGTTCGTGAGGGCCTCTAGAACCAATGTTGGGAACCACACTGCTCTAAAAGATCTCTGTTCAGATATGATCCATGTTTTTGTAGGTTTTGATAGATGTTGCCAGACTATTAGTCATTGTGAACATGGTGAACCACAACCGAATACATCCTCCGCATTCAACCCACACACACCGTCCACCCTGGGAGCAGTGACGGGGACGGTACTTTGCTCAAGGGAAAATCAGGGAAACCAACAGGTCTGGGATTCGAACCAACGACCTTCTGACCCTGCATCCCTAATCATTCGACATAATAAACAAAAGTCAAATAAACAGCTAGCACTTGTTTCATAAATGACTAAAGACTTCGATCCTACTTTTTTGCAGACGCTCGAGCCTGACAACACCGATATGAAATGAAAAATAACATCAGTCTCCGGCGCCGGGTGTCCTTTGGCTGCACTGTAGAGACGAGAGGTTCCAGATGAAGGCGGTCGTATCTAAATTGACATCAGATCCTCAGACGGGACTTTGAAACGCGCTTTGAAATCCTGAAGCGATACTTGTGTGTGTGTTTTTTATTTTTTTATTTGGTGCATTAGGCCACACTAACGAGCAAGTGTGTGAAGATGCTGGATTGTGAGTTCGTGCATGTGTGTGTGCGTGTCGGGGGTAGTCGGGTTGAGCGCTTACTCCGGTTCAGGGTTTCCTGTGGCTTCGCACTTCATGGTGAAGCTTTCTTCAAAGGGGAAGGCGATCAGAGATGCTGGAGTCTGCTCGGTGATGGAGGGCAGCTGTTCAACTGGGTGGAGGAACCACAGGACAGGTGCACTTTTACACAGCAGAAGGTGGGCGATACTCACACACTGATGGACGTTTACACTCACACACGGCGTTGCGTTTGGGGATGATGATGTTTGGATGCTCAGGTGGGTGTCATGTGACCTCAGGCCTTGATTCTCACACAACACTCTGCGGTCTTTGGGTTCCACACAGCAAATTTAAACTTAACAACATGCTGGAGGAAAAAAAATCATCAGTACTGTAATCATAATCAGTGGCTGAACCAAAGCGTGAGGTCGAGTAAACAGCCGGCGGCGGATTTCTGACGGATGCGTGAGCTGGAAAGTGCCTGGACAGTCGCTGCTTTACTGATTATTTGGTTTAAGGAACATCACTAATCACTACCTGTTGGTTTAAGTAGCTTTGTGATCACATTTCTTTGTCTAGTTTTGATTAAATGCTCTTTTTTTTACCCCGACGACGACCCTGCATAGAGATGAAATGCTTTAAAAAAGGCTCAAGGAATTAAAACTATTTCCAAGAAACAGATGTGGGATATTACTAAGAAATTAATAAGAAAAAGGACATTTATAAGGTAATATTTATTAATTAGCTTTTTGAGTGTCAAAAAAATAAAAATGTTAATTTTGTTCAACGCTCATCATTTCTGTTGCCATGGAGATAAAATAAATGAGCAGGTTCTTAAAAGAGCACCTTTGCAGTGATACATTTACAAATGCTAAAAAGTCTTTTATGTAAAGTTATTATCTAAAGCTGTTATTTATGATCAATCGCCCTCGTCGTCCATGAACTTTTGTTCAAGCAGAAGATTAAATAAATATGAATCTTTACGATATATCTATCGTTTGAGCACCACCTCTCAAATAAAAGGCTTTGTTAATTTTCTCGATGTAAACATGAACACATCCCATAATCACTATTCCCAATTTAACACGCAACTAAAGTTTGGTTTAGTGTTCAGTGCTCAGTTTCTTTACTTGCTGAATTTAACATGTTGGTGAAAAATACAACCAAAAATGGTCTTTTTTTTAGTTTGAATCGTGTGTTTCTTTCATTCAGAACACTGTATTTTTTAATATGTTCAATTATGTTCACTTTGAAAATGAATGGAGCTTCATTTGTGAATTTGCAGATGGTTATCTCTGAAATCATTGCTCCAGACTTTTGGGGATTTTGTATCTGGCGCTGTTTGAACTGGTTGGTTTTTGCTCAGGATTCGTCCCTGCAGCGCTACACAACCACGGCAACTGATCATCTACCGTGTTCTCTAAATAACCAAGCACGCTGGAGAAAAGGATCAATCAGTCACTGGATCAATAAATGCCCCAGTGACCGAATGAGCAAATCTCAGTATTAGAAGCAATTTATCTACAGAGAGAGTGACGGAAGTGTGGAAGAGAGGAGGAGAAGAGAGAGCAAGCAGGTTGGAATGGGTGGAGAAGAGTGCATGTTGTAAAGATCAAGAGTGATCTGTGACAGACGGGTACCAGCAAGAGTGAAAGGAGAGGTCTACAGAACGGTAGAGACCAGCTATGCTATATAGGTTGGAGACGGTAGTGAGACCAGCTATGCTATACGGGTTGGAGACAGTAATGTTACCAGCTACGTTGTACCGGTTGGAGACGGTAGTGAGACCAGCTATGTTATATGGGTTGGAGATAGTAGTGAGACCAGCTATGTTATACAGGTTGTAGATGGTAGTGAGGCCAGTTTTGCTATATGGGTTGGAGATGGTAGTGAGATGAGCTATGTTATACAGGTTGGAGACGTTAGTGAGACCAGCTTTGCTATATGGGATGGAGATGGTAGTGAGACCAGCTTTATTATAAAGGTTGGAGATGGTAGTGAGACGAGCTATGTTATACAGGTTGGAGATTGTGGAGTAGCAGGTGTCAGAGTTAAAGATGCTGAGATTTTTGTCAGGAGGGATGAGGATGCACAGAATTAGAAAAGACGAGGACGAGAGGAGAGACGAGGAGTATATCAGGAGAAGGATGTTGAAGATGGAGCTGCCAGGAAAGAGGAGAAGAGGAAGACCAGAGAGGAGGTTATGGACGTGGTGAGAGAGGAGAGAGGACAGATAAGCACTGTGGAGACACTGAACAAGAGCAGCTGAAAGAAGAAGAAAACTAATGGGTGATGCTCCAAGTGAGATGTGGGATTGATCAGCTGACCGGAGAGAGAATATGGGGGTCACTACATCTTGGTTCTGCATTAAACTTACTGTTTACGTGCTCTAGAACTAGAACCCAACATCCCAGGAGCAGCAGGAAAACACAAACAAACAAACAAATAAACAAACAAACAAAGAGACAAACATGCAGCCTTTTGTTAAAATTCTTCTCAAAGCAGCAGAAAGTGAGCACAAGCTCTGCAGATTCCCTGATAAATAATTAAATCAAGATCGACTTTAACAGAATAAAAAAGAACTCCAGAACTGAAACGCACTCTATTGATGATGTTCTTCGAGCCCCCAAAGATACATTGTGAATAATTTAACAGCAGAAATAAAAAAAAACTTGCATCTGGTTGCCAAGGAAACAGCAGGATACAAAACAGTAGAACAAACGGGAGCGAATGTGCAGATGAATAAACAAGTGTTTTCTATCTGAACACCGATCTGATCGTTGCGTTTTTAGTCATTGGTAATTAATGGTGTTTTATTGATTTTAAAAGTGTGGAAAAAATGTCAGTAATGTTAATTTAAACAATTTTATTTTGTGTGTTTGATATAACTGAACTCTAATGAGATAAAGTAATACCAGTCATATCGGAAAGGAAGGATAAAAGGAAGACTTAAGTTAAAACAAGTTAAGAAAACAGTGTAAATGTACATTAATGTGTGATTCTTCGTGACGGACTAAATAAAGGCAGTTTTAGGGGTGTTTTAAATGCAGCGCTGATCTCTGTTGGTTCCAGCAGGGGGCAGCACCTGGCTAAACGTCATTTCACCCTGTTTAGACTCTAGGCACCACTAGCAAACCAAAATGATGTTCAATAAACATTTCAGAG
>CM029366.1:33166085-33208585 GCA_017165825.1 Hepsetus odoe
GCTTGTGGTGATACAACATGCTGCTACACAATGACCTTTGCTGTTCCACCCCTGTCACCTACTGCGTAAGTGTCTCACCCCAGTGGCTCCAGTGATCTATGTTGTAGAAATAGCACTGACACCAACAGTGGTTGGAAAGATTGATCATTCAAAGCTGAAAACAGCTCCAAAAAATAAAATCCCTGAACCAGCCAGCTGCTTCAACTATCTTACCCAGCAGACACTGAACCAGAGTTGGAGTCAGAATGAACTTCTAGTCATCAGGACTAATTATTTTCATTCATAAGCTGCTGTTTTGAATCTTGTGGGCATCTGTTGATTAGCTCTTCTCATTCTGGCTGCGACCCAGCTCATTAGATAACTTCCTTTTCGGCTGTAATTAGTCCAGCAACCAAAAGCAACAAGGAAAAGAAACAGTGGTGACAACATGAAGATCATTAGTCAAAGTGGGAGAGAGAGAGATAGTCAAGCACACCCCTCAAAACACATCTCCATTCTTCCATAAATCTGAAACATAAAAAATCAGAAGTGACTTCTCTGAGCCGGTCAGGCTCAATTAAAGCCGGAGAGAAGAGCTCTGGATTTGAAGCTCTTGGTTTCGGCGGCCGGATGCCGAGATAGATACGCTCCACTGACTTTTCCACTTTAACCCCACCAGCTGTTTCAGTCTCTCTGCTCTTCTACTTCATCTGCTTCCCCCCAGTTAACAAACCCAATATGAAACACAGGGGTCAAACAGCAGGGCAGGGAGATGTAATTGAATAATTGACCAGTGTGCGAAAAGGACTCGATTCCCTCCATTTTTCTGATTGGGGGCCTTGTTTCCCAGATGGGGACGGACCCTGGTCCGCACGCCTGCGTCTCTTGATAATGGTATTAACTGTCTGGGAGCTTTTGTTGGGTGGGCGCTGGTTTTCCTGACCCCCAAGTCGACCCTGGTGATGTCACTGGAAGTGCCGGAGACATCACAATGTCCCTCAGAGTCAGAAACGTAGCCTTGAGCGCCAACACTTCCCCCCGGGGTTCTCTCTCTCACGCAGATGCAGTGCCAGTCGGTTTAGAATGAAAAGGTAGAAGGCCAAGGTAACTGGATTGCCCTGTGTTGGACCGTTTGGCAAGAGACGTTTTACGACCTTCATTCAAAATAATGTGGTCTGGTTTTGACCTTTGGGGACTTCAACGCGTCCGAAAGCCTTTCGGATGGATTGCATCTCCAGTCTAACCGTCCTCGAGCACTCGCTGCTCAATTTAATTGGGCTCCTCCTCAATATCGCTGAATGTCTAGCAGGATTCCGCCTGGCCATCTGGCTGTCGACAGCTCGTGAACCTCCAGGGCTGGACACGAGGGACGTTGAGGTTTTTATCCACACGGCCGTTTAAATGTTGGATAAATAAATGTGCTCTGAGTGGCGCAGGTAGTTGTTGTGTTTTGGTGCATGGTTGACTTCACTACGATCGTGAGTTTGATTCCATTTGCCTCTATTTGAACTGCAGCCTGTAGCCCAGATTGTAGTTTGGTGTTTTAACCTGTAGGGGACAGTAATCCAGCAGTCCAGAATGTTTATACCACAGTGTCTCCGCAGTGTGGGATTGAGGGTATCGGTGTTGGTTTAAGTTGTTCAAGTGTTAAGTTGTGTTCATTGTGAACACAGTGAACCACAACCAGATACATCATCTCTATTTACACACATACACCGTCCAGCAGGGGGCAGACTTATCCAGCAGTGCTGGGGACAGTATCTTGCTCAAAGGAAACTCAACCTAATGATCTGGGATCTGGGATCTAGGCAACCTAATGATCTGGGATTCAAACCCACAACCTTCCAATCCTGGGGCCTAGTCCTTAAACACTAGGCCACCACTTTTTATTGCGTCACAAAATTAATAATCCTGCTAGGTAGGGCAGCGGTGGCCCGGTAGGGCAGCGGTGGCCCGGTAGGGCAGCGGTGGCCCGGTAGGGCAGCGGTGGCCCGGTAGGGCAGCGGTGGCCTAGTGGTTAGGGCGTTAGCCGCATGATTGGAGGATCGGGGGTTCGAACCCCTTCCCAGTAGGTTGCCCTGAGGTACCCTTGAGCAAGGTGCCGTCCCCATCACTGCTCCCCGGGCGCTTTCAATAGCAGCCCACTGCTGCACATGTGTGTATGGGTGAAATGCAGAGAAGGAATTTCCCATTCGTGGGGTTATAAATAAAGGATTATTATTATTATTATAAAGCATCAATTGAGCAGAAAAGCTGTTCTATTTTTTTTTCAGCAAAAGCATTAAAGTACAAGTAACATTTTCTATCTGTTTTCCTTTATTAGAACACAGAATGGGCCACATTCAGTCCTACAGAATCCAAAATTCAAGGCATGGAGATGCAGCAGAGACATTTTCTTTGCACTAACTGGGATTTTTGGCAGAAACTGACAGCAAGAAAAAACTGCAGGCTTTTTTGGACGCAATCCGAACCCACGTTCAAATCTTGAAAGTCCAGTCTGAAAATCTGCATTTGGCTAGCTCTCACCTGATGCAACAAACGTCACAAACTAAATAATCCAGGTGCCAGTGTGGACAGGGACTTAGACTCCTCCATGTGCTTTGTGAGACAAATGTGCATTCACAAAAGAATCTCCGTAGAAGAGCTGCTGTTCCTGAATCATCTGTAGTCCTTCTTATTATTTGCCTCACTTCATTATGGATTAGGCACAAGTCCAACATAGATCAGCATCTTCGCGCAGGGGTCCTATTCTGGAATCAGCAACCTCCTCCTAATGAACGATTATTGTAATGAATGCTAAATAGCAGAACTGATCCAGAACCAGCCCTCCTGCTTGGCAAGTGCTCATAAAAAGGGAGGAATGAGGCCTACTTAAGGACCTCAGGCTGTTTCCTAATCCTCCCGCTCAGTGCTGGAGGCTTACGCCCGAGACTGCCGAAGCTGGCAGGAGGTTAAAAGCTGCAGCGTGGGAAGGCCAGGGTGACCTTTGACCCATGCTAGTTCTGGCACAGCCTGGGCACAGCAGCCCAAGGCAGGTGCCAGAAGAGGAGGGGAGGATGATGGAATCTGGGGCAAGGAGAATCTGAAGCCTTTCAGCTGATGGATGGTCTTCTCGCCCTCTAATTTTCCAGCATGGGCACGAGAACTCGTTTAGCCATGTGGATGACGATAAATCAGGAGTGTGGAGGAACTGAGACGGGAGGTAAAAGAAGACTTCTCGCTGGTGGAGGGCTCAGAAGAAACCTAAGATATCCACTTTCAAATCATGAGGAATCTTCACCAGCTGCTTAAATGCTCACTGCCATTCGTCTTATCCTAGACTTCAGCGGAGACAATCTTCTCCTAGATTGTGCTTTTAGAAACTCAGTTCAGAAAAGCTGACTGTTTCCCTGCAGCGTCTTACCTAACTTAATAACACATCCTACATCCCATAAAGCTGCTGTCTCCAGATCTTCCTGAAGGACAGTGTTGTTGTCTCTCATTTTCAGTAAAGTATCTGTTCCTGAGCAGTTCTCCAGATCTTCAACTCAACCTTCAAGCAGAACAAAGCGTCTAACCTGGGATTCCTCAGCCCTGGTTGACCCCTGGATGTTCTGTCAATATGAAACAAAAAGCAACAATTGTGGATCAAATTATAATCAGAGCCAACGAGGCATTTGAGAACCAGAAGCTCTTTCCAACTTTCCAACGATTTCAAGGTTGAGCACTGCTTTGCTGCTGTTTTGCAGTCAATTTTAGAAAAAATGAGTGTCTGTCTAGCTTGAGAAACCAAAACTGGCCGATAAATCATCAAAAAAAATGTTCTCAATAAATGAAATAAAAACTCAAATAGAATAAATTCTATGTTTCGATTAGGCAAGTTGAGGTCCTGACCTCAAAAGGCCTGGAAGGTTTGCAGTCAATGGGAACTCGGAAGTAGAAAAACTGTCTGTCTGTCTATCACAGACTAAAACTAGCCAATTAATTATCAGAAAAATGATCTAAATAAAGGAAACGAAACCTTATTTGCATTAGAATACATTCCACGTTTTGTGTTTGCAAGAGCCCTGACCTCAAAAGCCATCAAGTGAAAGTTGAATAAAGTACACTGGGTCGAAAGTCCTCCTTACCACAGTGCAGTATTGATCAGCCTCCACAGAAAGTGCTTGATTATTGATCACTGGCCTTTCGTTTCAACCACTTGTACAGGGAGTGCTTCACACGTTCAAGTGTTACGTTCTGTTATTGTATTATCTCTTATTATGATTTGACTGAAGCTCAGATGGCATCTTAAAAGCCATACATGCAGAAATAACTATAAGATGCCACCCAGAACTAGTTCAGCTGCTTTTAATTTGGGCAGCACTGTCTTTTTTAGTGCAGCCCAGTAATTGGATTAGCTCAATCCTGGTCTTGTCAGAATGGCTTAGAATATTCTTCAGAGTGGAGAGGCTTCGCTCTTGGTTCCTATTCCTCTCACACTCTGCATAAAGCCCCTGATTCTGATTTAATCTCTTCAACATTATTTAGGCAAGGCTGGGATTAATGGCACTAAAGAGCAATTAGCAATTTTCTTTTGGTTCCTTGTGTTCACCCTAATTAGAGCATGTCACCGTTTTATCCCCTTTAATGGCTGGTTTTGTTTATTTTCTCTTGTTTTAAACGAGGTGAAGTCCCAAATGGTTTCATAATGTGATTTCATGCTCTTAGACTTCTGCCTTCAGTGGATTACGGCACGCTGTTCTACTGTAATAAAGTAACCCGAGCAGCCACCAAAGGTCCATGATTATAAAATTTGGAGAGAGCGTCTCCTCATCAGTTTAAAACATTCACAGATGAACGAATGTGCTGCCTTAAGAGCTGCTTTGGAGCTCCAGACGTTGCTGCCGCTGCTACTCGAAGGGCGACCCTCGCCGAGTGAAGCTGAAAGAGACACGGGACGAACTGTAAAACCACACGGTGGCTTCAACAGATGCACATGCTCATCTATTATTAAAACTTTGCGGTGGTGGAAAAACAAGAAACAAGGCTGGCTAATGAGATTAGGAAATGGGAGCGATATTAAATAATAAGCTTGTCTAATTGAGAATTTGGCTCCGTTTCACTCTGATTTTCACGGCGAGGGAATGCTTCAATTACCGAGCCATGAATACTGCAAAAGCCTTAGCGTGGAGCAGGTTGGAAGGACGGGGGGATGGGCAAGGAATGAGGGAAGGGGTTCAGGGAAAGGGAGGCGTGGTGGAATGGAGAGGCCGTGGATGAAGCCGTGAAGCGTAGTTGACGTATTTAATCAATAGCTGAATGTATGAGGAGCAGGTCTTAAGCCCGTTATATATAGCCTGGTGGATGGAAGGATTGCTAAGGAGAGGCTGAAGGAGATGGAGCGAAGGTGGAGGAGGGAAGGATGGTGTGGGCGTGGATCATGAACTGAGACAAGGAGAATTGTGCTAGAGTGGGTGGTGGAGATTTCACAGAGATGAACACTGAAAAAGGAAGGTGTGCGTTAGGGTGGGCGCATAGCAAGACAAAGAGAGGGATGGATGGAGTGGGTGATGAGGCGAGAGAGAGAGAGCAGATACAGCCCAGTAAATGAATGGTGGAGGTCCTGACCTCAGCTCCCCGGTGACGGGATGACGAACGACCTCACGACCCCGGTGGAAGTGCACTGACCGGGGACGGAGATGGACGGGTCCCTGGCCTCAAGAAAAGCACAATTTAAAAGCCCCATCATCACATTCCCAGATCAGTAACCTGCAACATGCTCGGCTTGATTTTATGGATTCGGGCGAAGGGTCAAGCTTCCTTCTCATCCGGGCTCACTGCAGGTGGAAACAAATTTCAGCGTTGAATATCCATCGCTGGCTGCTCTGAACAGAAAGCTGACTAGAGGAAAGAATAAGTGTTTTCCAAATGTTTCATCTCCTTAAAAGCTGCACGATTCATGACTCCAGATTAGCCAACAGCATCCACTCTGCCCTTTGTGTTCCGGCCAAATCTGAGTTTGGGAAATGAAAACGCTGTAGGCTTTAGCGTAGATGTGCTTTTCAAGTCAACTTGGGAAAAACGTGACATTACAGATCAGGGGAAATAATAAATTGCCTGTACAGCCAAGGTCACACGCAAAGGCAGTGAAGAATGAAAGAGATTGTTCAAGGGCTCGGCAATCGCACATGTGCTGTCAAGTTAAAAGCGAGAGACGGGGCGAGACGAGAACGGGAGGAGACGGAAAAGAAGTGTGGGTTTTGCACAGAGAGAGCATGCGAGGGAAAATGCATTGATTGAAACTGCAGGTACTTTAAACGAGAGCAAGGATTTGCCCGTTTGTGTGGACAACAAATGATTTCCTCCCTTGTCTCGCTGTCTTTGAAGTCTCTGAGTCACTGGATGGAGCTGCATGGCTGGGACAATAATCACATTACGCTACAGTGGCCTAAAGTGGGTCTGAGGAAGAAGCGTTGGGAGAAATCTCAAAGGGGGACGGGATTGGTTATTTGGTGGGAAGTGACATGGCCAGGGTACGCTACGTTCATTCAGAACAACTGACAGATGTCGGCAATCTCCTAGGAGCCGACTCGGCCAGAGTCGGACAAGATGGAACGAAATTGTGCCCTAGATCTGACTGATCCCATCTATCAGACCCGAAGCCAATTTACTTTTGGCACCTATGAGGGGAATTTTGATTTCCCAGTGCTGATGGTGGGAATTGGTGTACAACTGAAGTCGGTGTGAAGAAGGACTGTTTCTTTTTTCGCTCTTCTGTTACTGTACACCTGTGGCGTCGGAGATACAAGTGTGGACTGGTCATCGGGAAGTTCAAAAATTATGTTTTGCTCTTGACTAGAAACTCCCTGTGTAGGCACCAAAACATCTAGCAGGACTTCCACCCATCCATTTTCTGCCGCTTGTCCCAAACAGGGTCGCGGGGGAGTGCTGGTGTCCAACCCAGCGCACACAGGGCGAGGACGGGGGACGCACCCTGGACAGGTCGCCAGCCCATCGCAGGGAGATCTAGCAGGACTTCTGCTACTCAAAGATCTAACAATCAAGTAAAAATGTGAAAACAGATTATTTGAGTATTTTTCTAAACTTTCTGCTTCTTTCTCACTGCTCAAATTGAACTCTCCCATTGGTTAGAACTTCAGGGTGCTGGACAGAGGAATACTCCGTGTTTTTAATTTCCAAAGAGTGCGACAATTATTCAGTTTTTGTAAAGGCAGCCTTTAAAAGATGTAGGCCCTGCATAAGGACATTAGTTTCGTAGATTTGCAACATTATGGCGCATTGATTGAGCTGCAAGCTGGGACAGTTTTGAATCCCAGACCAGTAGGCTACCCTGAGCTACTCTTGTGCAAGGTACCGTCCCCATCAATTCTAGGAGCCATGATGAAACAAAGTCTCAAACTTCCTGCTCGAATGAAGTGTGACATCTGGACAAACTCTGTCTGACACACTGTTTAGAAGTCGTGACAATGTTATTTTCTTCCAGTGTTTAAAAGAACCTCTTGCCCATGAATTTTATCTGTTCATTTTCGAGACACTGAATGAGAAAATCCAGCATCTCAGGAAGCTTTCTGACAGCCATCACCTCGGAGCCAGCAAGCTTTAAAAGATTAAAGTGAAAGTGATTATTCTTGTCATTGCGAGGTCACAGCACAGCACACAGTGAACCACAACGAAACTGGACCTCTGCATTTAACCCATGCAAACACCGTGCAGCAGGGGGCAGCTACTGAAAGCGGTGCTACGCACTCCCTCAGATCACATAATGGCATTTATCCTCCAACTTGACGCTCCCAAAGATCCAGTCTTTCTTGCATCTTTAATGTATTAGTTCTCCAGGCTGAAGGACAGTGTTTTTGTCTCTCATTTTCAGTGCAGTCTCTGTACCTGAGCAGTTTCAGAAGCAGTCTGGGTGTCCTTCAAGAAGAAGTGTTCTTGAAGATGACTTAAAGAAAGCAGCTGGTCTGAGAGAGCTGAGGCTGTGCTGAAGAATAACGGTGGTGGTGCTGAATATTGAAGCTGGTTAGAATGAAACTCTCTTTGTGTGGATTTACATGTGTTTGGACACAAATCACTGAACTGCTGTCTCACTTTCATGCAAAAAAAATCAAGAGATGAGGGGTTTGATACTTTAGCACATTCATTCTATATGATAATATTAATTCTCATGGCACAACTGTTGTTCATCGTCAATGTTTTGTTCATTTTCTTTAGTAGAATCTGCAAAACAGGCCTAAAAGGAATAAAGGAGATAATGATGACTAAGGATCCCGATGCACTAAATATATAATCTGTGTATAATTAATCATCCACACCTAAATTGTAAGTGAACACAGAGTCCCTTTCTGCAATGGATAATAAACCTCAGAAATCTGGAGTCATGACAGCTGTTAAAGTATTATAATTTAATTATCTAGTTATTATAATGTAATTATCTAATTATAAACTTGTACTTTATTAATGTTTACAATCAATTACATTCCGTATCAACAGGTCGCCGTCTTCATCTCGGACCATTTCATTCACCGTTTCACCATTCCATTCTACTTATGATTAAAATGTCAAACAAACAACACCGTTTATTTAAAGAGCCAATGAAATATCACCTACATAGAAACACAAATGTTGGTGTCCAATGAAATTCCATTCTTTCCTCAGAACAATTCAGGTCACAAATAACATGCTCCTGTCATTGCCAGCAAGAACTGCAGCCCGTAAAGCGTAGCAGCTGCGTAAATACGGGTTAACCTTCCTCCTGACTCGCGCCCACTGTGCACGCGCCGACCACTCGAACCGCTACCGTAATCCCCAGCCTACAGTTTCAACTGGAACGAGCTCAGACGCAAAACAGAAGCCTCAATACTCACAGGACTTTGCTTTCATTCTCCGCTCTTCCCTCGTTCCTCCGGAATAACCATTCCTTCAGCCTCACAGTGCAGAGCCACGTGGGGGGAGTGAAAGAAGAGTGTGGAGGAGAGTGAGGCGAGGGGGACCCTGGGACCTGCCTGTGTGTCGCTGGTGCGAGGAGCTGCATATGGGAGGCACTGGGGAAACATATGTTGCCAAAGCCTCTCGCCTGGCAAAGAAGCTCATTAAGCGAGTGACAATCACGTCCCACAAAGCCTGATCTGAAGGCTATTCACTTCACTGGGCGGCCGAGAGAGAGAGAGAGAGAGAGAGAGAGAGAGAGAGAGAGAGAGAGAGCACTAGTGAAGGAATGTGGGTTTAAAAAGTTCATGCTTCTTGAAGACCTGGTTTTAAGCTGATGTTCCAAACAACATGCAGTGCTGAGGATTCCTCCAGCGCCTCCAGGAATGTAACTTAAATTCGCTTTATATATTTTAATCAACATTAACAACCATGCAGGACAAATAATAAAAAGAAAATTTCCTCCATTGCATACATTTGCAATCAACTACATTCTCGAAACATCATTTATTCACCCTCACACTGTCCAGCACCCGGGGAGCAGTGATGGAGATAGTACCATGATCAAGGAAACCACCAGGCAGCCTACTGGTCTGGGATTCAAACCCATGGCCTTCCAATCCTGGGACACTCGGCCACCGCTGCCCTTGAAGCCCATACAGGGCCCATACATGTTACAATCAACTGAGCTAATCAACCAACATGTGTAGCAGAATTAAAAATAAATGTAGACCTTCAGGAAAGAGTGTATTAGGGGGACAGCTCAGGTTGGACAGTTTGGAAACAAGAAGAGAAGAGACTGTTTTGGACATGCACGGAGGAGAGACGAGGAGTATATCAGGAGAAGGATGTTGAGGATGGAGCTGCCAGGAAAGAGGAGAAAAGGAAGGATAAAGAGGAGGTTTATGGACGTGGTAAGAGAGGAAGATCCAGAGGACCAAAAGAAATGGAGACCGATCCACTGTGGTGTCACCCAAAATGAGAGAAAAATTTGTTTCCATTTGTCCCATGTGATGTTTTGCATGGTTGTAGGTCTTGCCATCAGAAAGAAGTCAAAGTTTGATCGATTTGACTGGGGTGATTAAAAAAAGTGAAAAAAATGAGGACATGCAGGTGGTCGGTTTGAAGGAGGAAGACGCAGAGGACCAGAAGAAATGGATATAAGTGATCCGCTGTTGTGAGCAGCCGAAAGAAGAAGAAGAAGAAGAAAGAAATAAACTGTGCAAAGAAAGAAGATAGATTTTCCAGCACCAAAGCAACATCTTTTCTACAGTAACACCAGAATAGCTACAGCAGCTTCTACCTGCACCACAAGGGGGCAGCAAAACGCATCATGATCAAAGGAACATTTCAGAAATCATTCACATCAGACTGCTCAGAGCTGCCAACTCCACACACACACACACACACACACACAATGCAGAGCTCCAGCTGTGAGTTACTGAACTTTCTGAACAGACGTCTGCGTTATTCCTGCTTATCAGTCGAGTTCATTTAATTTATATAACAATAACGGACGTTGTCGCAAAGCAGCTTAACAGAACCTGAGCGCCGAGTGAGTGAGATCGCAAGGTGAGGAAAAACTGCATAAACTTCCATTTTTTGCCTCCTCTCTCGGGGTGAAATGAAAATGCACGAAAGTGGCAAGTAAAGTGAAAGTGACTATTAGTCAGTGTGAACACAGCGAACCACAACCAAATACATCCTCTGTATTTGACCCACACACGCCATCCAGCGGGGGTGACTATTTAAAGTGCCTGGGGAGCAGTGATGGCGAGGGTACCTTGCTCAGGGGTACCTCAGGGCAACCCAGTGGCCTGGGATTCGAGCCCATGAATAAATGTGCGACTAGCGTTAAGGGATTATGCCCCAAATTCAGAAGGTCATGGGTTCGAATCCCGAGGTACCCAAGAGCAACCGTCCTTATTGTGACTCCCTGGGTGCTGGATGTGTCTGCCCCCTGCTGGACAGTGTGTGTGGGTTAAAAACAGGATGGATTTAGTTCACGATGCCAAATAGTCACTTTCACTTCCACTTCAGCTGAAGTTTCAGATCTTGGTCGGGCTTCCAGAACGCGCACTTTCACAAAAAGGAAACGATAAAATCTTCTTGCCATAAACATTAACGTCCCCTTTGCCATTTCAATGCATTTATAATAATCTCTAATAATCTTGCTTTAATAACAATAATTAAAAGGTTCTCATCCTCTCTCTTTTGTTTTGTTTCTTTATTTCAAACATCCTCTTTATAGAACCACATGCGGTTCTTCTGTGACACTAACGAAAGATAAACAAATCTCTTGCTCTAGCTATAATAAAAAGGCACTTCAAACCTCTTTGTTTTAAAAGTCTTTTGAATGCGGTTCTTCTGTGACGCTGCCAAAAAAGGAAGGGACATTTAGATCAAGCGCAGAAAAATAGAAATTAAAAGACAGATCGGGTCATTGGTGAAGGATTACGATGCCAGGAAGACAGTAAAACTCCACGCAATAAGTGAAACACAAGGCAATCGGAGGAAGTGTAAAAGCCCTTCATTGGAAACAGTCTGAGTCAGAAAGACCCCGTCCGTGTGAAGACGTATATAAACCCTGGAACTTTCCTCGTTGGAGTTTAATGAGCCGCTTGGTTCTATAAAGTTTTACTCTGTTGTAGCACAATATACCGCTCTGCCCTGGATCTCCAGTTCGCTTACAAACAGTCTCCAATCCGCTTGCATTCGACTAATTGCCACCAGTTGGTGGGCAGCCACAGTGTTGCACTGCACAGATGGGACCGGGACCCTGGAGCCCACGTAATCTGTACACTTGGCTCACGGCGCAATGCTAGAAAGGCTAGTAACAAGCTTGTGCAGGCAAACTGAGAAAGCCCAGAGCCCTTTTTCATGACACTTTGGGGGGGGGGGATGGTGGGAAGATGGTGAAGAATCTGGATGATGTATGAGTGCAGGACTGGTGTAACAGGGAGAGGGAGAAATGGGGGAAGGGGTAGTGGGCCGTGTTTGAATTATGCTGACCTCAAAAAACGTCCTATGTGAGCTTCGGTCGAGCCAAAAGCATCGACGTTGAGTTTTTTGTTTTAATAATAATGAGAGGTGCCATCCATTAGTTGGAATATCATTAAACTCAGGCATCGTAAACTCTCCTAATTAGAATTCAATTATAAGGAATGTATTAACGAGTGCGCCGTTTGGACGTTCAATTAATTTCATCCTCTGTGACTGCAGCTAATTACCTCCAGCGATATGAGACGCATGACTGATCTTTCTGTATGTTTACATGCAAATGTTTGGCTTCCGGAAGGCAACAGATACTCTGATCGGTCTGATCAAAGCAATCAATCACTAAGGGCCGTTCCAGCGAACCACAATGCCGTTCTGAAATCTGAGGAAATAAAAAAAGGGACGTTCAGGAACGGAAACGTGTAGAAAAAACATCGGAACTGTTTCATCGAGAGAAGTTCATTGACTGTTAAACTCTACAAGATACATAGAATACGTATAACATATGCAAATATCTGTTTCTGTTCTTTCAGTGTATGTTTCTCTTCTTAATTAATACATATTTATTTTTCTGTTCTATCATGATTCTCGTTATCTTAATTCATTATCTTTGTATTTTTAGTTTTGTGAATTATTCTTCTGCTCAGCACTTTCTGACTCTTGTCCGTGAAAAATAAACTCTAAAATTATATACAACTTTACTCACTATACAGAAAATGATTATGTAAATATGTATGTAAGGTTCTGAAATTGAATGAAATAGAACCAGATTTAAACAAACGTGTTTCTAAAGTAACCTGTAGTGCCAATAATATACATATAGTATGTAAATATGTAAATGACTGGCCATCATTCACCTTCGTTTAACCAGTCACACAAACAGGTCCTAATTGATGCCCGAGACGTCCTCAGCTCCTAAATGTCCATGTCCTGCATTCACGTCCGGCTGAAGGAGGGACGGGAACGAGCTCTGGCAGGAAGACTGAGGCTTGTTTGATAGGGGGGGCAGATTGCCAAAAGCAGACACTGAGAACACTCAAAGCAGCGCTGTGCCAAGCCGGGGCCGAAGCGGTGCCCATGGCGCTCCCTTTAAGTGCCAGGAGGATGGAGCTGCCATTATGGAGCCACACAAACAGAAGGAAGCCTTATGAACTTTGCACAAGCACTTACGGCGGAGAGCAGTGGAGTAGAGCGGGAGGAGGTGGACGGAGTAGAAGAGTGAGGAAAGGTAGAGGGGCAGACTGCCAGCCCCTCTGAGTTCAGCAGGGCCTAACAAACCTGGCATTGTTCTGAGAACTAGCCTGGAGGACCATTTCCCTTCCCTCCCCTCTTCTCCTTTGCCCTTTTCTATCGCTTAGTGTCTCTTTCTCTTCCCCCCTTCTCTCTTTGGTTCACAGCAGGCCAGTGCTCTCCATTGTAGGCTCCAGTCAGAATCATTTGATCTGGGATTCACAGCCCTGTAAACAACTTTTTATCTCATGCAGCCGTCGTTTACACCAGTGAAAGTATGTGCACTTACTTTTACAAAATGGACAAAATGTTTTGTAATCTCATATGTAACAGCAGAAATGACTTCAAACCCAGTGCCATCAAAGTGAACCATACTTGTGATGTCCGTTCATTCGTCCATCCATCCGTGCACTTTTTGAGCCTCTTATCCAAAATCTTAAGGAGGGGGTAGCTGGAGCCCTATCCCAGCGCTCAAAGGGGCGAAAGGCGGATGAACACAATCGACAGGACATTCTTCCTTTTCAGAGCCAGCATTTAAAATGTTGGCAATGTTTTTAAATTCCTTTACATCTGCTGACAGAGGGCTATGTGTTCTTTATTTTAAGATTTTTCAGAACGTCATTGAACACACCATGCTTGGAGGAGAAATGGCTGCACATCACTCCAAAAACACCACACCAACAGTGAAGTTTGGAGGTGAGAACAATATGATTTGGAGCTGTTTTTCAGCATATGGTATGGATGGCAGACTTCATATAATTGAAGGTAGGATGAATGGAGAAATGAACCTGGAGATTCTTAATAAGAATCTGCTTCCAGGTTGCAGTAGATGAAATGAGGGTGGATATTTCAAAAAGACGATCCCAGACACACAGCCGAGGAAACTAAACTGGTTCCAGAGAAAGAAAATAAAGCTGCTAGAGCAGTCAATCATCTCACTTGGTAAAACCCAGGTAAAAATCAATGGAAAGAACTGAAGATCAGAGTTCATGGAAGAGGAACCTTCGAGACTGAAGACAATTTGTGTGGAAGAAGTCACACCTGAGCAATGAGACCAGTTTCTCCATAAAAGAGGCGTCTTGACGCTTTCATGACCAACAGAGGCTTTTCTGCTGAGTATTAAATGCATTTCAGAAAGTGTGTTCAATACGTATTCCTCTATCAACCCACTTTACTACACAACTTCATTTACGGACTAATTTATTTTGATTTCTTTTATGTATGGATTACTTGGGTTGTTATCTACATCAGGTGTAAATTTCATGTCAAAAGCCTCATTAGAAATATATTTTCTGAGAAAAACAATCACATGTTCAATATCCCACTTTAAACTCCTATATATAATATATAAACTGTGTCTTATATGCTATGTAACTGCTGCAGAACACTATTCTATATTCACTAGTAAATACTGTGTGTATATATAATGTGTGTGCATATCTGATGTGCTTTATCCAGCAGAAAGTACTGGTTCTAGCTTGTTTCTTCTGGCCTTTTAGCTCATATAGCACGAATAAAGTCTAATAAACTGTCAAGAAAGTGCACTCAGTAGAACAAATCAGAATGGGTGTATTGGCAATGCAGGATGTGCACACATCAGGCAAATCACTGGCCTACACTGTAGTTTATTAATGGTGCTTTCCACTGCCTTTAATCAGGTTTACTGGAAATGACAGGCTACTTGCTCTGACTGAGAGCAATAAAGCAGTGCCACTCTCAATTTAAGTTAAATATTTATGAAAATTAAACTATATAAATCACATGGGTTATATGTAGCTTTTATTTTTATAACTTTGGCTCCTCAACCAGTGATTAACATCATTAGTCAGGGAGGCAGCCAATCTCAGGCTTTCCAAGAAAAATGGCAGCTCTTGCAAAAAATCAACATCTCAGTTGGTCCAATGAGGGGCAGGGGAGCCCAGGTGTTCCCCTCTGTAGGAAATAACCTCCTCATAACCTTCAGGCCGGGCTGAAAACCTGCACAGTGTGCTCACCTGGGTCCTGATCAGCTCATTTCTACCTGTCTGAGTGATCTATGCTTCGGCATTAGGGCAGGGCTGTGAACGGGCTGATTTAGGCTGAGGGATGGAGGGTAAGCTATGAGAGGCGAAGGGTCATCGGCAGGACAAGGCCGGCTTCAACAGACCGAGAGGGAATGGCTCCTGCTGGCTCTTCACTAATCCGGCCTACAGTGATTAGACATCTGAGCACCTTCCAGAGTTATATCACACTCAACCGCAATAAAGTTCACTTTTAGAACTCTGCTTCAAAATCTATTTAATCTGTTTCCAAAATCTGAAACTATTCTGGTGGTCCACCACTACGAATATGAATGTTTGAAAAAATGTTATTATATTTGCAAAGTTAAGACTCCAAGCAGGTGACGGATGGAATGAAAGCCAGCAGGACAAAGACAGAATACATGAGTGTGAATGAAAGAGAGGACAGCGGAGTGGTGAGGATGGAGGGAGTAGAGGAGGTGAAGATGGAGTTTAAATACTCGGGGTGGACAGTTCAGAGTAACGGAGAGTGTGGTAGAGAGGAGAAGAAGAGAGTGCAGGCAGGCTGGAAAGGGTGGAGAAGAGTGGCTGGAGTGACAGACAGGGCCAGCAAGAGTGAAAGGGAAGGTTTGCAGGATGGTATTGAGACCAGCTATGTTATACGGGTTGGCGCAGATGGAAAGACAGGTGGTGGAGCTGTAGATGTCGGAGTTAAAGGCGCTCAGATTTGCGTTGGGAGGGATTGTTTCATTTTATTTCAGAGCTCAGTGTTAATGTCAGGCTACTGGAGTCAAACACTGAGCATAAAGAGGGTTCCTCCCAGATGTTGAGATCCACATGTTCGTCTAATGAGAAAAGTAATAAGATCCTCTACTGAGACACGCGTCGGCACATTTCAAAATTCAATTAAGATATCAAAGAAATATTAAATAAATGATTAATAATAAAGTTGTGTTTTCAAGCATTCATTACGTTTACATATGAAGCACCACATATAGGTGGCAGTGTTGAGGTTAATAAAGAAATTAATGTTTTGGAGAAGCACAGGATAAAACCAAATTTGTCATTTTCCCCAGAAGAGATTGATCAGCCAATCATGTTTGGACTCCAGTTGAACTGAAGCTATGAAGCTAATGTCACTAAGATTGAAGCTAATGACACCTAAAACTCTTCTCTACCCACTAAAACCTCCTCCAGATCTTCATGAAGGTGGATGAGACTTGTGGGTGTGGTTTAGGACACAGTAGGACTTACTGTCTCTACAAACATCAACTAAACTCCTTTTTACACAACAGGGTGTGTTTTCAGCTGATCTAGAATCAGTCCTAAATGCGAAGGAATCTAATCCCAGATCAGTCTGAACAGCCGACCTGGGGTTTGAGTTTAGTCGATGTTTGTAGTGGACAGAAAGATCGAGTGTGTCCTAAACCACAACCATGGAGAGCTGGTTTCACTGACCTTTAGTGTTAGAAACTGATCTAATCTAAAGAATAAAGACTCCAAACATGTCCTGGTTGTTCGGCTACGTTCTGAGTGGGTGGAAAATAGTGCGAATTCGATGTAACACTGCCATTTCATTCACGGTTCATTTATCCAACTTGTTTGGGAGCTACTTTTATTTTTAAGTTGCAGCTCATTTCCTTCCCAGCATCTCCTCTGAGGCCACTTGACCGGGTATCTGATGGATCTTCTCGATGAACTCCACATGTCTCGCTTTTCTCGATTCTCGATTGCAGGTGTTTATGTGCATTTGTCCATTAGCCTTGACACTTTAATCGCTTCTAAATCACTTCCAGACCCAAGTTTATAGGTGAGCGCTACACACAGGCCTGAGGGATCAAACATGTCCTTTTACAATCCTTTCGAGCAGGGAAGGAGACACAGCTCACCGCCACTGCAACAACACTGTCGTCTGCTCGAGTTAAAATGTAAAATTTTTAACGTGTAGGCTTTTTTGAGGCTACCTCTTTAGATACCCTCAGTTCTCCTGTTACTCCTGGCCAATCGTCAGACAGATCTTTCATATCTGACTCCAGTTACACAGTTTATGATGAGAACTTCCTGAGTAATTCAGCCTTAATGTTATGCATGAGTTGGGATCTTCACGCTGTTTTTTATGCACTATGATGAACCGATACCGAGGATTTTGTGCCATAAAATAGACTTCAGGAAGAAGGCCTTAAAGCTCCAACATTAAGTTTCAGAGTTCACAAAAAGTCAACTTTGTGTCTATCATCTAGAACCCAAACCATAAAAGAAGGATCTACTCATTTAAATATTCTAAAATGGTTTTTCGGAGATTGATGTCAGTCTCCCAGCCTCATTAGCAGACCAGAATACAGAATATCTCACAGTGTAACAATAATTTAGAAAAGATTTGGGTTGGATGAGGACGGACTGGACTAGACATGAGTATACTAGAAGACTCAGGTTGGAAAATTTGTTCCCATGCAACAGGAGAAGAGGACAAAGAGGAGGTTTATGGATGTGGGGAGAGAGGACATGCAGGCAGTTGGTATGAAAGAAGAAGATGCAGAGGGTCGGAAGAAATGGAGATGGATGGTAGGCGGATGAAGGAGCAGGAGTTGAAGAAGTTCAGCATAATGCATGTGCAAGGAAGAGTAAAATGTGAATGTGCAGAAGAAAGACACACTACTGGGTCCCAGGAGTCTGTCTTCCAGAACATCCCGTCCAGCAGATGAGTTGGACCTGAGGTTTCCGGAGATGTGAGACCCACCCAGTTCTACAATATATGGTTTGGAGCAACATGTTCCTGTGGGAGTTGGGCGACATCTCTCTTACACTCCCTCTCCTTCGGATATTCCGCTGGCACGCCTGATCACAGATGGCACTCCCTGCGATCATGGCAGCGATTGTCCTGCGATCAGTCTTCCTGATCAGCATCCCCGCTGTAGGCCTTGTGCAAACAAGCGTCTGTTGCGCTCTGCCGGCGGTACCGTGATCACCAAACAGTACATTCTCTCTAAATATCCGCCTGTTCATGGGAGAACGTGCTCTCAAACCATGTTCAGGTTTCTCCAATTAGAAAAGGACTCAATCAGAAGCAGGAGCAGCTGCCAAAAATCAACTTAAGGAGGATTGAAACACCTCCAGCTCAACAAAAGATCTCCACTTTTGACTACCGCGCGCTGCATCACTTGGCAAAACTGAAGACTGGATGAACCCACGTGTGTTTTTGTGACACTTGAAGAAGATGCAAGAAATCCAAAACAGAATTCTTACCCATACATATAATCACTTAAATATGATCTAAATATAAATTATATAATTATAAATATAAATCCTGACCATACAGACAACACTGTGCAAAAGTATTAGGCCATCAGAGAAAAGGACGTCGTTTATTGGTCAGTAAGCATTTGTTGGTAAGAACAGACACAGCTGGACGGTCCGCCGTGAAGTGTGAGTGCTTTAGCTTAAGAACTTCCCAAGCTGGTTTTTAGGTTGCATCCAAAACCTAGTTAGGCTTCATTACAATAAATCAGTTGCTGCTGATGGTTCTTCTAACTGGGACTGTTATCACATAAACACCTGCCCACAGTTGGGTGATATGAGGTGTGAGGCAGATTTAGCTTCTTTTTCTTTCTTCTTCTTCTCCCGTTTAAGTGTCGCCACAGTGGATCATCAGTTTCCTGTCTGTCACAAATCACTCCAGCCACTCTTCTCCACTCATTCCAACCTGCCTGCACTCTCTTCTTCTCCAACTGCTGATCCCAAGCATTCCAACTCCTCCACCTTCACCTCCTCTACTCCCTCCATCCTCACCACTCCGCTGTCCTCCCTTTAATTCACACTCCTGTATTCTGTCTTTGCCCTACTCCCTACATTTTCATTCCTCTCCTCTCTAGAGCAGATCTCCATCTCTCCAGGTTCTCCTCAAGCTGCTCCCTACTCTCACTGCAGATCACAACGAGCAGATTTAAAAATTTACACTATCATGCTTTTACACGTTTAGAAACAGCAACTTGCACAGATTTTGCTCATCTTCTTACATTAGAACAAAAGCAGTTTAAATTTAGCGAAATAGTTTTCATAATTTTACGGGAAAAAACGTTTTGATTTGGGTTCACTGTAGACACTCAGCTGTCTTTGTCTACTATATGAAACTGTGAAAGTAAATTTATATTGAAATAAATGACTGAATAACTCCAACCTTAGCCTTTACCCAAAACTTCAAGCCAGTCTTAATCTCAAGCCTAATGCTGCTGAAAACCCACAACATCGTTTAAAATGGTGAAAGTATCATCTGAATAAAGTGTGACCCGCCTCATTAAAAGCATCATCGTTAGAATGATACAGAAATTGTAGAAATTCAAGAAAATCTCCTCCAATTAGGAGCAAGATGTTTCCCCTGAAAGCTTTACGAGAAGCTTCCTTCCGCCCGAATCGCCGACAAGTTTCAAACGGAGGGTCCTGTGGAAACCAGTTTTAATGATGTTACCCCAGAAATCAATAAGCCATTTTCCCCACCGGGGTCGGCCTGAACAGAGTGGGGGGTCTGCACCCCCGAGGTATTTTGAGTGTGTACACAAGGCGATTGAGAGCAGCGAACAAACACGAGAGTTGAGGAGACAAATTCATTAAAACGGCCATCCCAATGGGCGTGCATGGCAACCTCACCCTGCGAGACCTTCTGTGGACACACGTACAGCTCAAAGCCTGTCTGGGAGAGTCCAGCTTAGGCTACAGAGTGGGCGAGAGGGTGGGGGAGGCGTGTGCTTGCTCGAAATTGAAGTGGTTCGATAGTAATTTAATGGAGCAGCCCCGCAGGCATTATGCTGTGCGGATTATCGGCACCATCTTTCCCACCTGCCAGCCAATGAGGTCCATCACGAAGCACTCCAGGCACAAACCATAACGCCAACAAGCGCCCGAATCAGATTCCCAACGAGTGAGATTAATGTTTCTGGGAAGCGTCCATATCTCGCCTTCCTTCCTCCCTCCCTCCCTCCTTCGCTTCCTCCCTGCCCTATAATGAGATGAAGCGCAGGCTAATTACAAGATACCAGAATCGGATGCCTTTTAAGGAGCGAGGTCTGGAGAAGAGGTCAGGCCCATTTTAAGGAGCATGTTATGCTGTAATACACCTCTAATCCTGCAGTGGAAAAAAAAAAACGCATCAAAGGATCAGCTTGGCTCCCAAGGCGAACGCCGGGTCCTCCACGCTTGAAGGAGGAAGCAAGGTGCATGAATCGGCATGCCTCCTGAAAAAAACCTCCTGAACCAGAATAGGAGTGTGGGCTCCTAGAAGAGCCTTCATGAAGTGAATAAACACTCTCCAGATGAGTCAATGTTTTGAAAGCGGAGGAATACGGTACGCCTGATTGCTCGTCCCTCGCGGCGATGAGCAGCACTTTATGAATTGACATCACACGAGAACGGGGTGGAAAACGCAGAAGGAAACATGAAAAATCAATTTCTAGTTACATTTGACACTTCGGAACGTTATAAGAGTATTAAGGGAAAATGATAGAAAACAAGCCCTGTTTATGGGAAAGGTGCACCGCTCTTGTTCTCAGAAAAACGCAATCTTCTCCTCCCCACAGCTAATTACATGACGCCAGGTAGCGGAGCCCGCAGGCGGTGTTTTATAAGGTGCGCTGGGAAATTGCATTACTATGCAAATGACCCGGCAGGCTTTGTACGATTGATTGTGCCAGTTAATTACCTTACCTGCAATGCTACCTGACTGTTGAGTGGAAAAGATTATAGTGCCATCTTTAACACAAATGACTAAACTGTGAAGGATGTGCTCTTGTTTAGAGCTGTCCATGTTTGATGCATGTGCACTTTGTTTGATGAATGAGACTAATCACATAAATACCTTCTCGAACGAAGGTCCCGAAGTTTCCCTTTTACAGCAAACTGTAAACGTGATGTCTAATACAAACTGTTATTACTGTACAACAGGCAGTAAACTGATAGATAGATAGATAGATAGATAGATAGATAGATAGATAGATAGATAGATAGATAGATAGATAGATAGATAGACAGTTCTGAAGTTAAAATTTCCTTCCTTCCATTTTTTATGTTTAACAAATCACTATAAAAGTGCCATCTATCTATCTATCTATCTATCTATCTATCTATCTATCTATCTATCTATCTATCTATCTGTCTGTCTGTCTATCTGTCTGTCTCTATCTATCCATCTGTCTATCTATCCATCTGTCTGCCTGTCTATCTATCTATCTATCTATCTATCTATCTATCTATGTATCTGTCTGTCTGTCTATCTGTCTGTCTCTATCTATCCATCTGTCTATCTGTCTATCTATCTATCCATCTGTCTGCCTGTCTATCTATCTATCTATCTATCTATCCGTCTGTCTGTCTGTCTATCTTTCTATCTATGTGTCTGTCTATCTATCTGTCTGTCTGTCTGCCTGCCTGCCTGCCTGCCTGCCTGCCTGTCTATCTATCTATCTATCTATCTATCTGTCTATCTATCTATCTATCTGTCTATCGATCTATCTATCAAAACTGGTGGTTTTTCTTTCTGTACAGAGTAGTGAACTCTAAATCTTGAAAATGTAACTCACTGTACTGTATTCATTAATTATTAAATGTATCGTTTTATTATTAGAATTGTTTATAATGTATTCGTTGGTATCTTATGTATTAGTTTGCACTTCTTTTGAAGCTCGTTCAGCTGCAGTCAGCTGTGAGAAAGACGCTACCTTCATGAAGTTTCTTACATTTCTGTTATATTAGTTGCTAGCCGTGTGTTTATGACCCTCTGTGCTGGTTAGAGACACGGTCCCTGTTACTTCAAAGCACTGGTGTCTGTTCAAATCTCTACACCTCATCGTTTAAAGCGCTTGTTTCTAATGAGGGCAGTGACTCCGCAGTGGCGGAACCTGGTGCATCGATAAGCATTGCTTACAGTCCGGACGTAACTGTAATATTACCACTTAGACGGCATGAAGCACGTCAATAAAACATCCATTAAATGTTTTAGGGCGTGTTCTGGGATGTATAGTTCTGCAGGGACTTTCGGTTTGGTGTAAATCAATGTTAAAGCATTTACGACAGCCTGTATTTCAGAAAGGTCCAGGAAACCCTAGGAGTTCCTAAACACCCCTGGTAACCGAAGTGGCTTTGTTTTACGGAGCGAAGAGCCCTACGGGCTCATGACCTACTCTAGAGCAGCACCTGCAGTGCACATCTGGCAGCTTGGAGTCCACTGGGCCAGAAATGCAGGCTGTTTCCTTATATCCACCCCGAGACTTGACCGTCACGAAAGAGTCCGAGACGCTGCACTTTTATGGTCCACATGCCGGCTAACCCTTAAAAGTCGCCACCAGTGAAGCCTGTGCTGGATTCCACGCTTGTTTCTTCTAACAGTGTGTGACTACAGAGAGTGTTTATCTCTATTTATCCATTTCAGCAATCTGGATAGGCTAGATAACCTGTTTAGTCTCAGACGACGGGAGCACAGTGCGTTTAAAAGGCGCTCTAATGTCTCCAGCAGGCAGAGCGCGGCACTTGAAAGAGGTTTTCGGGGAGGAAGCGTCTCTCTGATTCGCACGAGACCTTTTCTGAAAGTTATCTTTCTGGAGGCTTGAAAAGACAGCTGGGGCATTAGAGAGCCAAATGGAAAAAGAAGGGTTTGAAAGTGGCGTCTTTGTCGCCGTCTCGTCAAAAGTGGCGCTTTGTGTTTTGCAGAGCGCGGGTTGAGATTTGTCGCTGCGTCTCACAGACGCAGAATGAAGCCTCTTGAGAAGGCCTCGGGAAGACTTCCCAAATGAAATGAATCTTTAAATACGCCTTTGCACCAGATTATGTTTTGCGCAAAAAATCTTGGCCTTTTGTTCAAACCTCTGCTGCACCAGGGAAGCTCTTTTTTGTAAAGACGAATTAAAAAGAAATAGTTTGATTACAAAAAACGAATTTACTCGCCGGTGTCCCCGGATGTGTCAATCAGCCGAGACATATTTGGAGCCTAGATCTTCTGGTTCGTACCTCAAACTAAAAGCGGTAGAATCACTAGAATTCATTTTTTTGAGTACATGCATCTTCAAAATGTCTGTCATGCTCCTCCAGATCTTCGTGAAGGTGGATCAGACTTGTGGGTGTGGTTTAGGACACAGTAGGACTTACTGTCAGAAGCAAACATCAACTAAACTCCTTTTCGGGAGCTGATCTAGGGTCAGTCCTAAATACAGAAGAATCTGATCCCAGATCAGAGCAGCAGCTCTTGGGTTTGAAGTTTAGTTGATCTTTGTAGAGACACTAAGTCCTACTGTCCTAAACCACACCTTCAAGTCTTAATGAAGAGCTGCAGGAGGTTTGCATGGGTGTGGAGATGTTTCAGAGTATTTTTATAGAAACAGTCGAGTTGGTTTGAAACATTATTCTTGTAGATCCAGTGCAAAGAAGCTTCTGGTCCTCAGAAATGTCTTGCCCGACTGATCAAATTTGAGGCACTAATTTGTAACCATCCATTCCTTCTAGACGTTTTCAGAGATTTTATGAAGAATTGAATTTGCTTATTCTATCTTTTTCACACCGACCCCCTGCATGTCCTCTCTCAGCACATCCATAAACCTCCTCTTTGTCCTTCTTCTTCTCCTCTTTCCTGGCAGCTCCATCTTCAACATCCCTGTCCTGATACACTCCTCATCTCTCCTCTGGACATGTCCCAACCAACACAGTCTCGCTTCTCTCACTCTGTCTCCAAATTACCAGTCTGAGCCGTCCCTCTTGTATGCTCGTTCCAAATTCTGTCCATCCTCGTCCCTCCTGAATGGTCCCCGTCTCTCACAGACCATTTTTCTCACTCTTTTCCACCCATTCCTACCTGCCTTTACTCTATTCTTCACCTTTCTTCCACACCCTCATTACTCTGAACTGTCAATCTTCATCACCTCTTCTCCCTGCACCCTAACCACTCCGCGGTCCAACCTTTCATTCACACTCATGTATTCTGTCTTATTTAGAAGAATTTAAAGATAATGTCTTCTAATGTAAATGTATCTAAAAGTATCTATGATGCTGGAAGAGAGCACTGATCCAAAGAATTATTTATTCAAAGAGCTTGTTATCGAACAAAAGCCTTTTATTGTCCATTATTCAGTGACAACAAGTACAAAAGGAGGTAAAACCTCATTAGGGGGGCTGAAACTGGCACTGGCATCTCAGAATACTCAGTCTGTTCCACCCTAGGTTGCAATTTGGCAACCAGGATCCACTTTGTGCCAGAACATTGTGTCCTAAGCAGTGAATTGTATTCATTATTGACTCCCCTCCTTTAGGAAGAGTAGCAGAATTTAGAAAGCAGAAGCTAACACTTTAATTATTACAGAAAGTGGAGGCGTAATTTGCTGCTACCCTCTTGAACTATGATGTCAGCTGAAACGAGGGAGGATTGAATTAGAGAGTGCTCAACATGGGTAATGGATGACGGTCAGAAGGTTAAAGAGGTGCTGGAGCAGAGGAGGGTTAGCGAGAACACTGCTTTCATGAATGCTGAAGGGAAGTTAATGGTGCACTCAGGAGATCTGCAGGTGCTCAGCTGAAGGACCCCAGCGCCCGGGTAGGCCTTCGGCCTGCCTGAACTAAACGAGCCGGGACTGGCTGCCCTAGTTCGAAGTCGATATAATCTCATTGGATTTGCGTTTGCTTAATCATGAAATTAGAGCCGGCGCTGGTCATTAGGTCTGCATATCATCAACGCTGACCTTCCATCTGCAGAAATTACTCCTTTCAGTGAAATGATCCTTAAACAATGCCTTCGTCTGCTCGGACACTGCAGGGACGGAGCTGGGCCTACGAAATGAGCACCGCAGTCAAATTTGATATTCAAATTGGAGGTATTATTAGAAAAATATTCAAATAACATTCACCTCCATCACCGCCAGTGATCCCACAGCAAATTGTGCTAAAACTCAACTGTATTAAACTCAGACCACGAATTCACTACAGAACCAAATAAATGCAGACATTAAAACAGGAAATTGTTACCTAAACCTGAAAATAACAACAGAATAAAATCTTAAATCCTCGTTTCTTATTTTAAGACATTTAATTTCTAAATCTAGTCTAGTCCCATGTGTACCTTTTCACCAATTCACTAAATATTTCTTTTTTTTTTTGCTGGTTTCATTCCAATAAATAAATACGAGTGAAAAAGAGAGGCACTAAGAGCTTCATCTTGATGTCCGTCAATGTTTTTTAGATTCCCATGCCATTCCCATCATCGATCTCTATCCCAGTTTAACTCCATTTGGTTTTCAGTGGTTTAATTTTTGCAACGTTTCATGACATAACAAGGTCACGAGGCAGCGGCGGCCTAGTGTTTAGGGACTAGGCCCCAGGATCAGAAGGTCATGGGATCGAATCCCAAACCAGTAGGTTTCCCTGAGGTACCTTTGAGCAAGGTACCATCCCCGTCACTGCTCCCCGGGCACTTTCAATAGCTGCGCCCTACTGCACGGGGTGTGGGTGAAAAGCGGAGGTTGGATTTCGTTGCCATGCTGTGTTTCACAATGACGTGAATAGTCACTTTCACAAGCGAAGGGTCGAAGAAATATCCCAAATTTGGTTGCATTTCTAATTTCTGGACCTTTTCTTGCAGCTTAAGTGGACGTCAGGTCCAAAACTCACAGTGAAATGGTCAAATTCTTTTTCAAATCTTTTACTTTCAGAATCTAACTTTGCCTACTCATAATGATAATTATTGATTATTGATTTTATGATTATATAGCTAGAGGTCTCGGACTTCCTGCCCCTCTGAGTGTCATTGATTTCGGGACCTTTTTCGGTGACGGCACGCAGGATTTCATCCCAACACGCCGAGATGGACGGGTCTTATTTCGACATGGCTTTTGTTTAACTCCCCTCTAATCTATTGTCTGTGTACAGCTGAGCAATCATGCTCGCTGCTGTTTGAATAGCGCGCACACATTGTGTTACTCCTGACAAAAGCTTCAAAGATGAGAAGAAGTAGACGAGACAAAAGAGCGCAGGCAGACAGTGCCTTATAACCCACGCTGGATTATGTGGTGCACCTTCTTCTCCACAGTCACGCATGTTCGCCGGAACGACAAAGCGGCCGTGTCGTCCGAGTCCAAAGGAAAACGGATCCCGTAGACATTCGTGTAACAGATTGTTTGCTCGCGCCCTGATACTCAAACAGTGGGTGGATCACTGTCTGTCTTAGAGGTCAGTGAAGCTTGTACTGAGCAGCTGTTGCCCAGAAGGTTAGTTCTGGGAGACACGCCCTGTACTGGTTGCTTCTGAGCTTTGTAATTTTTACATGAAACCAAACATATGTGCCAAAAAACTCTTTCGTCTCGGGAGATGCTCGGCAAAGTGGAGGAAAAATGCAGTACAAAGACAAAAAATACAAGTTAGAAAATAGGTTAGGTCCCCAGATAGCGCTCATGAAAATTCATATATGGTGAAAAAAGCAAGCTTTGGGACTTTCACCTTATCGAAAGAAGAAATGACATTTTACTTGTTGTGCTAAATAAAACATTATCCTAAATTCTCTCACATAATAAGACCTGGTAATGGAACCTCCTGCTGCTAGGGCTGAAAAAAAAAAGATGACATCTTGCTGAGACTGCTTCTTTTTGAGAAACGTGACGGGGGGCTCAATAAGGCACCCCGCCCATGCTTGTCTGGGCATGTCAGATTTTCATTTTTGCACCAAATATTTGAACTGGGGAGAGAAAACAAGAAGATATGTGGTATATCCGGGAAAGTTTTAATATATTTGAAGCCACGTTTCTATATTTTAGGTCCTACTCTATGGGTGGCTGCTACAACCTGATCAACGCAGGGGCTTTGATGTCTCGTAACAATGTATCTGCCAAGCATTTCTAATGTGGGAAATTAGATTCTGGTTGGAATGGAGCTCTTTGAAGGTTGAGGAAGTCCTGCTAAGCTTATTTTTATGAACAGCTGGAAGGGCAGGGCTAAATCTGGGCCAACAGAAGTGAACCACTCAGTCTGCGGATTTCATCCCAAAAGTCAGAAGAGTCAGAGTCGGCCTCGCGAAGCCTCCGATAAGGACGTAATTGCTTTCGCTCTCCCCCTGCCGTGACGGCGCACTGCTCGCTCATTAGTGTGCAAGGCAGGGCTTCTCCTGACTACAGGGTGTCGGAGAACTCGGTGACAAACTGGTACCTGCGTTTCGGTTCCGCCTTCAGGTGTTCGACACAGTCGCTCGGTTTGGGTCGTGCTGAAAATTCCACCTTTTCAGATTGTGGGTCAAAGTGCAGTGGGTATAAATTTGCATTAATCGGTGGAGATGTAGCCTCAGTCAGTCTCTTTGGTTTAAAGACATTAAAAAAATATAAACGTTACATTTTTAGACAGAATAAAAAAAACTGATCAAAGATTGCTCAGATTTTTGTTCCAAATCTCTTGTGTTCCATTTGAACTTCTTCCTCTTTTGGCTGCTCCTCAGCCGAACTCCACAGCAGATCATCCATCTCCTTGTCCTCCTGTCCTCTATGTCAAACGGACCCCCTGCATGTCCTCTCTCACCACATCCATAAAGCTCTTTGTCCTGCCTTGCCTGGCAGCTTCATCCTCATCCTTCTCCTGAAACTCCTCGTGTCTCCTCTGGACCAACACAACCAAGCCTCTCTCTCTTTGTCTCCAAACCGTCCCACCTGAACTGTCCCTCTAACATACTTGTTGATCCTGTCTGTCCTTGTCCCTACCGATGCAAATCTCAGCATCTTTATCTCTGACACCTCCACCTCCACCCCTTCTTTTTGACAGCGCCACCGTCTCCAAGCAGTATAACACCGCCGGTCTCACTACCATCTCCAACCCATATTACATGGCTGGTCACACTAACATCTCCAACCCGTATAACATAGCTTATGTTAAAGCGCATTCTGAAATGGATTTATTGATTTAATGTTATTGCCATCCCTGCACATTAAGCTAACATTAAAATGAGAAGATTCTCCTGCAGGACCCATCAAGGAACTGCATCCCGGCGAGCACATCCGAGACTTTTAAACTGACATTGAAACATTGAAAATTGTTACACGCTTGTGCACAAAATGTCTGCACTGTTTTCTATAATTCCCCCGGAGTCCCGAGCTGTAAAGTGTGTGAAAGCTCATCATCGTCAAAGCAAAGCGAGCAAAGTCACCAGACCCCACACCGCTCCAGGAAAGCCATCCATCTTATTTATTTATTTATTTATTTTAATGCTGAAAACGCATTCATGTTGTCCCCAGCTTGGAGACAGCACACGCGAGAAGCCGCTGAGGCACCCTGGACCATGTCGTGACATGGGAACCTCCATAAAAAAAGTGTAAGGGGACGGGGACATTTGCATTTTGGAAGGCAGTGAATGAAAGCGCTTGTTCGTCTTCCTGCGCCTCCGTGAAAGACCCCATTAAAAGAGAGGTTTATAGATCCCTCTGTTTTGCTCATATTAAAAGTTGGGCCTTAGCGAAGAGCCCAAGACTTAACTCTTCAACGTCGTTCTTTGCTGGCTGTTTAACTACGAGCGGGAAGGTTATGCATTTCAGAAGTTTCACTTTCTGGCTTTCAGTTCAGCAGCCGGCCGCGGGATTTGGCAGGACGCTGGAGGTGTCCTGGAAACGAGGGCTTTATCTTAAAATTATGAGGGGAAAATAACAAGCGGAGTGCACAAACACACTTCCTGGGAGTTTATCTGAATGCAAATGCCAGGTCTTTCAGCGTAACTAAAGCCTTCTCATTACCAGAGGAGCTCGGGATGAGAGCAGCTCTGAAGTCTGCTGAGGATGAGTGGAGTCGAAGGCCAGATGATGAGTTTATAAGTGCAGTTCATTAAGGGTCGTCATGGAGGACAGCAGGACGGAGTGCACCGACTTCAGGGATTAACCTTGAGCTTTCACAGGGATCCACCTTTGTGGAATTTGCAGCCCAGTCCCATTTCACTTTCATTTCCCCGTCAACCAAAAATCTTCATGTTTAGTTTCTGATTTTTCGTAAAGTCCCTAAACCTGGAGGAAGAACCTTGGGAGGAACCAAGAATCAGAAGGGGAACCTGTCCTCCTCTGATCAACAGAGGATCAAGAATGAAAAGGAAGTTAAAGAGATGTGAGTGTGAGTTATGTAGAAGTGGGCCATTAGAGTCGATAATTGGGATGCAATAAATTCCAGCTAATTCTAGATGTTCTTTTGAGTCACCGGAACTTTAATGAGTCTTGTGGCAGCAGCTCCTGCAAGTAACCGCACATAATGTAGCTGATGTGAGTCTGATTAAAGGGTATCTATAAATATATATAAATATATCGGTTCCGAATTGCTTCACAGAAGGACTTTGCTATTTACTTAAAATTAATGTTACAATGTTAGAATAAAAACTTTAATTTTTTTAAACATGCCAGATTTTAAACATTTAAGTATTGTTTTGGGAACTTTTTACTGCATGTAAAAAAAATAAAATAGCCTAAAGTGGCACTTAAACACTTTGAAAACATTTTAAAGTTTTCATTCCAGTGTTTTTTAAATTAAAGTAACTAAATATAAATAAACCAAATATACATACACAAATATTATTATTATTATTATTATTATTATTATATATTTTTTATTAATGTTTTTAAATGTTTATTTTATTTTTTAAGTGTAGTTTACTGTGAAACCTCCTAAAAAACTAGAGTAGATCAGGCTTCAGGGAATCTCATTGTGATATCTGTTCATTTAAGACACTACTGAGGTGTCGCACCAAAAACTCACGATTATTTCCTGCTCTGGTGAAATTTCACGGACTCAAGCTGGCTGAGGGATGTAAAATTAGCGAGTCTCTGCAAGAGGTAACATGAACATGATTAAAGAACGAATGCATAATAAATGACTGTTTTGCAAAGTCTGAGGTATTTCCATCGCCTAGACTCACTTCTTTTCTCTCCATATGACTGTAATTCCAAAAAAAGTCCAGTTTCACACCGGACTAATGTGCAGTGTCACTTTGTAGCAGGTTTGATCCTAATTCCTTTTAAGAGCTTTGCAACAAACAGAGCAGAAATCCCCTTCTGCTGCCACGGGCGCTGATAAAGGCGACCATTGAGCTCGGCTCCAAACCCACGCTGTGCGGACTCGGCGGGACATTTGGTCACTTTGGCGACATATCGCATCGTTAATCCCCCTTTGACTGCTCCGGTAATGATACGGTCAGAAGGATCGCCAAGCACCCGGGACAAACACAGATGATCATTAAAGGCTGTCGGTGTTTCAGGTGAAGCCAACAGTAAATGTATTCCTCACCAAAGATTCGAACAGCTTCAGTATAAATACTCCCCATCAGGCACTTCACCGCTGATTAGTGGCGGCGTATCGGGTATCAATCATATTACCCTCTAGCGAGGACACTGGCTTTGGAATGAGGTTACTAGGGGAGGACAAATTGATCAAAGTGACCCTGGACTAGTTATTCGCAGATCCACCAGCCTGTAATAGAGGCTTGATCCATTTAGTTCTGGACACGTTCCATTTTTTTTGCTGTTGATAGGGTGGGCCTTTGGTGTGGACTGCAGGCCAGATAAGAAGATTAAAGAGTGATACGGGGGTGTGGCAGATTTATAGATTTACGACAGCAGGCCATGGGTTACCGCGGAGGGGACTCTGCAGCTCAGATTATAAATGATAAATACAATTATTTCCCATATTTGGTTTTTCTCCAGCAGATGCGATGCTGGGTTGCTGTGCTGAAACATCTGAGTTTCATTTATTTAACCCCATTTATAATCCTCGAGTTCCCAAACTCAGAATTTGGTTTATACGTAGGGAACATATCTATCAGAATCCGAATCTGAATTATATCCACACTAAAGTCTAAACTTTATCTCCATCACTGTCCTTCTGTGTGCCTCTCCACCGTGCTGATTTGCTCAGTTACAATATTCAGATGTTAGCTTTCCACATTGCGCAATACTTTTGTCATGGACACATGAATAAATTAAATAATAAAATAAATGAGAGTAAAGTCTGGTCCCATTAACTTACACTGAAAGTTAAGAAAATACAAGGTTTTGTTCCACCAGCAGTGATCTTGCATCAGATCACACCAGGAACCCTTATTAGCGCTTCCTAGTTACACAGGTATCGACCTAAGAAATGACCTTAACCTTCAGTTCACGTTGTATCAGCAGCTTTGAATCCGACTGTTTGAGGAAAAGGAGAAACACGGCACATGTAAATGTTGAACACCTTGAAACAAAACCAGTTCTAACAAAAATAAATGTGATGTGGATCAAAAATGGCAGCGGTGGTCCTAGTGTTTAGGGACTAGGCCCCATAATCCAGAAAGATCTTGGAATTATTAGTCTGAGTTCCCATGATCAAAAGATACCCGTCCCTATCACTGCTGCTGGATGTGCCTGCCAGCTGGTGGTGTAGTGTGAGTTAGTAGAGATGTGTTTGGCTGTGGTTCACTGTGCTGTGTGTTGGTTTTACCCGATGAGCAGACCTGTCCAGAACAAAGGATGGGCTGATGGGAAGCAAAATGAGAAATGAAAGATAGCAGTGAGCAAAAACTGAGACCAAATAGGCAGGCCTCACCAGCCGAGGCCCAGCCAGAGAAACTCTCAACAAGAAACCATAGAAATAGATTAAATCTGTAATAAGATCACAAATAACCACCGGAGATGAACCGAAAGGTGGGGCTACCATTCCAAACACACGGTCACCTTTTGACACCTCATGTTCCTGCGTAGCGTTTTGCTAGTGGACCCACAGAATGAAAAGTTATTGATCTGCATCAGGCAGGACACCTTGGAGCTCCGCTCTGATTATCATTAGCGTCTCCTCGTGTGGATCTGAATGGCCGAAAGATGACGTATGAAGGAGAAGACTGAGGCTCAGGAGTCGAGGGCTCAGTTTATTAGCTCTGTTTTCCCACCAGGGACGAGAGTTTGATGTTTCCAAGTCAAGAATTGTATGGTGAACCGATCTGATATCATTAATATATAATATACTTTGTAATGTATGATGCAAACAACGCTACGAGTTCTTGATTTGTTATTCCACTAAATCCATTTCCTATTTTCTATAACGGGGCAGCGGTGGCTGGTGGTGAGGTTGCCCATGATCCAGGCGTTGTGGGCTCAATTCCCTCCTGGCAGGGTGTGCCCTGAATACCATGCGCAAAATTGCCTCCCGTCACTGCTCCTAGAGCCTTCGGCAAGAATAATCGCTATTTTTCACTTCACCATAACTGTGGATTAAGTGTTGGCGGTGCGATAATGACCAATGGTGGCCTAGTGTTTAGGGACGAGGCCCCAGGCTCACAAGCTCATTGGTGTGAATCCCAGACCAGTAAGTTGTCCTGAGGTACCCTTGAGCGAGGTACCATCCCCATCACTGCTCCCCGGGCCTTTTAAATAGTTGCATTTGCTGCTGCGATTACTTATGGGTGGCAGAGCTGAGATTTTGTTGTTTCTGCTGTATTGCTGTGTTCCACGATGACAAATAGGCATTTTCACTTTGCTGTGTACAGATTCCTTTTAAAAGAGCTCTTTACCGAATTACCGTCTGAGTCAAACAACGACCCAGCAACTCTGACTCGTCTTCTCTGCATTTAAATAAGCCCAAGCACAGGTGAACCAAATCACTGTTGATCACCGTGCCTGATTGGCAGGTCTCCCAACAGCGGTTTGGCTCCCCCTAGTGCCCCGTCGGGGTAGGGCTCTTACACTTTCACTGTCTGAAAAATACATGATACATCTACACTGTAATATCATGACGTTACTGATGTTACAGCCTTCATTAATATCAAAACACCTTCAAAACCAAGAAAATAAATACACCTGGAAGTATTAAAAGCTAATGGCATATAAATATGATTATTATTGTTGTTGTTGATAATAATAATAATAAATATTATATAGAATCATATAATAACAAAAATATTTTTTTCATTTTTTATAATAAAAAATAATATTAATCTTTTTTCTCTCTCATGAAAATTAAAGCATTTTTCAGTCCTGAAGGCCTGACCAATGAGAGAGAAGTCTTAGCTTAACCCACCTGGATACAACACAGAGGAACGTCCTGATTGGGAGATTTTCCACTGGGTGTTTTGATCATTTAACCCTATAATGTTCACAGTATTAAAGGGCAGTAACACTACTGAGCTTGCCAAATACAAATGCAAACATGATTGCATTGAACAAAATTGAGTTAAAATCGACATGCAGGTTTATTTTTTCGGTTCTGAGAAGCCATTAGGTCTGCTCAGGCCCAGAAGACCCTGAGGCTTCTCCCCTGCCAATATCCATGATTAAACGACCGATCAAACAGAAGTGTCTCTGTTGCCGAGAGGTTCGTTTCAAGTTTTATAATTGTATTTTTGATGTCTCACCGATGGCATCCAGGACCTGACCTTTAACAACAAGGAATTTCATTTTGCTTCAGATTGTTTTCGAAGAATCCACAGCAATAAAACAAAACAATCAGACAGTTTGCTGTCTGTCTGGTTGCCGTTTTCTAAACTCTGGAAGGTGGAAGAGAACAGAAAAAAGCTACACCAGGTCTGTAAGAGAAGTCTTGGGCTGGAGGTGATGCATGTATTCGGAAGATATTTGGATCTTTGGGTTATTTCCCAGAGCTGTCCACGATTAACCTGCTCCTGAAGATCTCCGTGAATTAGACAGTCCTCTCAACTTTAGATTAAATCCATTGCTCAGGACAGGCTGCTCTAATCGATGACTAGAACAATAGAGCTTTGACCAGAAGTCAGAATCGATTAGTGCTTCCAAGTACGGGATATACAGAGTTCTTCAACACTCTCTGGAACCGCAAGCATTAAATCAAACGGTTATTGATTTGACAGGGTCCGTCTGGAACGGCGAGAGTCGGGTGACCAGCGTCTTCCAGCAAAACTACCGGTTTTTTGATTTGAAAAATCTATATCAGGTCCAGCAAACCATCAGAGACATGCAATCGTGAAGACTGCTGGTGAGACACCAGCACTGAGGTGAATGGTAACACCATCGGTGAGGCACGAAGCTTTGAGTAAACATGGCTGATTAATGTGCGTTGTCCCAGGGCTGTATTGACTTGGTCCATTTTCGGCAGCAGAGGTGACATTTTGATGAATGGAGATGGTGCTACACTGCATCTCCGTGTTGATGACGTCGGTGGGCATCTCCTCCAAACAGCATCTTTAATTCTGGACTGTCGTCAGCGGAGGGCTGGAAGAGGATGTGAAAATGTTTCGGTGTAATTAAGAATCGGAGGGGCAACTACACCATTACCCAGAGAAGCGAACCGTCACCTTCTCAAACAGCTTCTGGAAGCTGCTCTGGAAACAGAGCCGTTCACGCTACCATACATGGAGAATCAACTAATTAACCCGACGTAGATGCTCCCAGAGATCTTTGGACATTTTTACCACTGTAGGATTCTTCTTCTTCTTTCAGTTACTCCTGTTTAGGACCATCCATTGCTTCATGTCCTTTGCATCTTCCTCTGCCTGCATGTCCTCCCTCACCATGTCCATAAACCTCCTCTTTGTCCTTCCTCTTCTCCTCTTTCCTGGCAGCTCCATCCTCAACATCCTCCTCCTAATATACTCTCCGTCTCTCCTCTGGACAGTTTGTCTCCAAACTGTCCAACCTGAGCTGTCCCTCTAATATACTCGTTCCAAAGCATGTCCATCCTCGTCCTCAAATTTTGGCACCCTGGACATCTCCAGCTCCTTTCACTCTTGCCGGTACCTGTCTGTCACAGATCACCCAAGCCACCCATTCCAACCTGCCTGCACTTTCTTCTTCTCCTCTCTCCAACACTCGCCTTTACTCTGAACTATGAGTATTGAGACTCCTCTACTCCCTGCATTCTAACCACTCCGCTGTCCTCCTTTGCATTCATGCTCCTGTGAACAAACAATGAAGAAAACAGAAACAGTGTAACTCGTGCTGGTTTATTTACTCCTGCTTGAGAGAGCTGAAGCCATCGCCACTCCCATGCTCTGACGCTGGATCAGGAAGCCGGTTCATTTTTCATGTTCACGTCTGCCGCTGCTGATTTATTTGCATTCATGCATTCACAGCATACACATCTATAATCTGAGCAATTTCTTTCAGGATCAGTTTTTTCTGATTCTGATTCTGACATAAGATTACGAATGAGTCTGTTGTATTGTCCTTTCTTTAACCTTTGTTTTAAGAGTCGAGAAAGGCCTCAATCTGATGCGTTATTAAATTAGCGAAGTAGCTATCAGGCTTTTTATGGCTTACTATTCACACACAATCCTGCCACGGATAAATAAAGCATATATATAAATATATATAAATCGTGGGTTTGAATTCCAGACTGAATTGCCCTGAGGTACCCTTGAGCAAGGTACCCCGCCCTTCAGTGCTCCCTGGGTGCACAAATAGCTGCCCCCTGCTGCACGATACACACAAATAAAAAACATAGCAGATCTGCACTCAATCAAATCAATCAGATAAATTGTAATGAATGGAAAATGATAGAAATGCATCCTAATTCTTCAAGCATTATTATGTCTAAACAACTTTATTGCCCTTGGTGATGCAGTAAAGCTTCGTTCGTCTTCACCTTGGAGGGTACAGACCTTGTTAAAGCTTCATTTTTGAGGAGAGCTGCTGAGTACTGTCAGATCTTGTTGGTATCTTTCTTAAACAGGTATAAAAAACAAACAAAAAAACATAAAAATGAACCCTTTGGTTTCTGGCAGCAAATGTTCCAGTACAATGCGCTGTGGAAAATGCCTTAGAGGTCCTCACAAACGTCCCCTGGTTAATAATACATGGTCTCGAATTCTCTCTGGTCTCAAATGAGCCTGTATAACCTGCAGATGCAGCAGAAACCAATACCATGGTCTCTCGGCTTTTGGTCCACAACGGTTGTTCCTTAACGACGGAGTCTATGGTGTTCCTGCAGTAACATCCCCCCACTCTAATGTTGCTGATTCTGCTGCCTGTCTTCTTTCACGTCTACAGCATGCCGGAGGAGTCAAATAAGCTAAATGTCCCCCTGTAATGGTGACGCATCCAGCATGGGCTCATTTCTCTCTCTCGCCAGTCACTGTTCATTTTTTGCACCGAATGATTTAATCTTTCCAGCGATTGGCAGTCTCAATATTTATTGAGCCTGCATCGATTGGCCTGTTAATTAGCCAGCTTCTGCATTTACCTGATTAACAGATGCACGTGGTTCTGCCGAACGTATTGAATGTGTGAATAAACCACTAGGCTGCACTTCGGAAATTAGACGGATCGTGATTGATGATAGCGCAGCTGCGATTCTGTCTGAATACAAAATTTGCTCTCTTTTTTTATCATTCTCCCATAAAGAGCATCTTTCAAGACAGCTGTTGAATCCGCTATCGAGCCGCACTTCGCTTCCATTTCCTGCCCAGGTTTGCCCTTTAATATGTGTCAATATGAAAGAAGAAGAGGGGCATTGTTTAGTACCGACAGCGTGGAGTGCAATCATCCCTCTCCAGCAGCAGGCCGTTATGAATTCCCAGCATATCTTCTCACTCCACCTGTCCTCTATTGACAGTGACAGGTAAGGCTATGATGCCCGCCCCATCCTATCAGCACGGCGCAAAGACGAATATATGCTTGGGGCGTTCGAGAGGGAAACAAAACTCTTCAAATAATCACAAGCTGCTCGAGCAGAGGCCGGGCCAGTCCCGCTTTTCATTATCTTTAGCCGCTAGTAGTTCTCTGGATTGGTATGAGTGATGGAATGCTTGGGTTAGCATTCAGGGCTAGCTCTGGTTTAGCTCCCACTATGCCGTCCACACTTCACGGCACAAAGGCGGGCCGACGTGACTCCACTGCCAATGCCGGCGCACTCGCAGCGGCGTCTGACAGTGGGGTGGCTACCGATCCATTTTCTATTATTTACACGGCACCGAGGATGAAAGAAGTCATTATGGCAACAAAAGGCCTCTGTGGGGTAATAATGAAGCCTCGCGGCTGCATTAAGGTTCAGCGGACGGGGTAGTTTGAAGTCCTATGTTACGACACCCTGTTCAATGGAGGCCTTTGTCTGCTTCGGGTTTGTGTGCCCTGTCTAGCACTTCTACAAACACTATCGTGTTTTATATGATTATACGGCAGGGCACCAGTGGGTTTTCTAATGGCGAGTGTGGGGGAATCCAAGTTCAAGGTGATGTACGAGCGCTAAATGTAGCAAATGTAAATGTGGATCGTGCCCATGAAGAGCCGTGCCGGGCAGGAGTATATCAAGCCCAAAATACAGTGTCCTCACTGCTCAAAGTAAAAGAAACACAACAAAATTCATCCTCTGAATTTCACCCACACACTGTGTGGCTATTGAAAGCACCCAGGGAGCAGTGATGGGGACCATACCTTGCTTAAGGTTACCTTAGGGCAACCTACTGGAATGGGATTCAAACCCACAACTTTCTGACACTGGGATCAAATCCCTAACCACTAGACCACCGCTGCCCTGAAAAGACCCCAATCTGACTGTTTTAGTCCAGCAAAGCATGTCGACCTCCTGCAAGAGGAACGTCGAGCACCGGGACTTGAACGAAGGGGAGCTTGTGTGTCTTTGTGTGTCCTCGGATGAAAGAGTGACAGGAATGTGTGCTAATGGACGAGTTGGCACATCAAATCTCAACTCCGATGGCCCGTAACGCTGCGGGTGGTAAAGGTGTCGCAGATCTACCGGGCATCCCTTTGAAGGAAAACCGGCATTCTTCGAAACCCTGTTATAACATTTCAAAGCAGCACATAAAAGTGTGTGTGCAGGTTATTAGTTAAAGTGTGGTTAATCATGAAGTGTGCAGTTAATGATATGAATGAAAAGCACATCACGATTAAAAAGCATCTAAATATTTCAACCCACAGCCAGCAAAAAACGACTGCAAGATTAAATAAAGTGCAACAAAAAAAACATCTAGTGATTTTCAGATATTTTTGTTCTGTTAAAGATGGTCAAAGTTAAAGATGCTGAGATTTTTCATTGGGTGTGACGAGGATGGACAGGATTATGAAATGAGTACGTTAGAGGGACAGCTCAGGTTGGACGTGAGCTCAAGCGAGTCTGTGTTGGTTTGGACGTGTCCAAAGGAGAGACGAGGATTATATCGGGAGGAGGATGTGGAAGATGGAGCTGCCAGGAAAGAGGAGAAGAGGAAGACCAAAGAGGAGGTTTATGGACGTGGTGAGAGAGGACATGCAGGTTGCTGGTTTGATGCAGAGGACTGGAGTAAAATGGAGACGGTTGATCTGCTGTGGCGACCCCTAAACGGGAGCAGCCAAAAGACAAAGAAGAAGAAGAAGAGTTCCTGGAAACATACTCTGATTTTCTTTGAACCAGTTTGGCACCCTGCTCTCTGACAGACGTTTAGCAAAAAAGATTCAATAAGTAAAAGGGTTTCTTGATTCATAACAACAGTGGGAACCTTTCTTTCCCACCGACAGGTTCCGACCCGAAAAGTCGTTTCCAAACTGGATGTTGGTTGTTGGTTTGGTTGGTTTGAATTGTTGGTTTTGAAAGCAAGAACCTCAACATTACAATACAACATTAGTAAGAACAGGATGTTGAGGATGGAGCTGCCAGGAAAGAGGAGAAGAAGAAGGACAGAGTGGAGGTTTGTGAAAGTGGTGAGAGAGGACATGCAGGAGGACAGTGTGAAAGAGGGAGATGTAGAGGACAGGAAGAAATGGAGACAGATGATCAGCAGTGGACACCCCTAACATTAACAGCTGAAAAAGAAGAAGAACCATTGGGTGAAGGACGATTAAATAGTGAATGGTTCTTTAAGTATACATGGTTTAACCAATAAAGAACCCTCGAAGAACCCTTTTCTGTAAGAGTGAGTGCTCTAAACAGAGTGACGGTATTCAGGGGGGTCTCTCTGCGTCAGTGGTGACATTAGTTACGGTCCAGGAAGAGAGAACATGGGTGTGTGCTATAATCTCTCTCTCTCTCTTTCTCTCTCTCTCTCTCTCTCTCTCTCTCTCTCTCTCTCTCTCTCTCTCTCTCTCTCTGCTCAGTGGGAGACGACAACACACAGGAAACAAGGGTATCCTGACCACAGGGGTCTCATTGTTACTCAGTGGGACAGGGGTGTTTATATATATGTGTGTATGTGTGTGTGTGTGTGTGTGTGTGTGTGTGTGTGTGTGTGTGTGTGTGTAAAGAGTGTAGGGGGATGGGGCTTCTGAGGACACACTCCTGAATTTAAATGCAGATGTGATGGACGAGTTGTGATACAGAGATTAACAATAAGAAATATTATGTGTGCGTGTGTGTGTGTGTGTGTGTGTGCGTGTGTGTGTGTGTGCTCTGCTATGCTAGTGCCAAAGGCACCTCACACTCTGATAGTTCCATCAAGGGTCCCATGTGGTACAGGTTGCCATTGGTAACCAGCTTAGCTGCAGTCAATGGAAAATAACATAAAAAACATAAAGAACAGCCTCGGCCGCCTCAAACACAGGAACGTTCTTCGGCCGTCTGAGATGAAGCCGATACGACCTGCCTGTCAATCACAGCCCATGATGTGTGAAACTGAGGGCAGGCCTTATTTGTCCGCGGTGACTGACAGCCCCATCTTCCAATTACCAGCGTCTCGGCGTGGGTCAGAGTTAACAGAGCGGGAACACCTGCAACAGGCAATTTAGGCTGACACCTTCAAGAGACATGACATTTGAAGACTGTAGGGGGGTTCACAGGAAAGACCGTGTGTCCCATATGCTAAGCAGAGCTCATGCGTGTAGAGGACGAGGAACCTCTTGCTTTAAAGAGGACTCGGGTAAGGTACTCGTGCTGACTGACTCGTTATTCAGCTCTTCAGAAATAATGAAACAAAAACACTCACTCATTTTCTGAACTGCTTGTCCTGATAAGGGTGCCAGGTGGTGCTGGAGTCTGTCCCAGAGTCTCATAAGGCATAGGGACACACCCTTGGCAGGTTGCCAGTCCATCGCAGGGCAGACACACAGACAGACAAACTAACGCTCAGATCTAGGGGACAATTTAGACATTCTCCAGTAAACCTGACGTGCAGGTCTTTGCTTGGAGGGAGGACACCAGAGCTCCCAGAGGACATGGGGAGAACATGTCCCCCCCACACAGGAAGGACCGGGACAATCCTGTCTGGGAATCGAACCTCAGACTTCCTGTGAGGCAACAGTGCTATTCTGAATCCCAGGAGTTTACAAACTCAAACCCCAAAGACGTTAGACTCAACTCAGACTCAGAGCCCAGAGATTTAGAACTTGACTTGATCCCAAACGCTAAAGACTCAATTTGGAAAAGGATGTGAGAGACATGGCTCACATTGTGACCTCTGGTACTAGAAACTTAAACTGGACTCAAAGAGACTTGACTCAGATTTAATCCCCACAGATCCAACCCTGGTTGGATTTAGACTCGACCTAAATACAATCTCCAGAGACTCGACATTTACTTTGGTCTCAAGACCAGACAAGGTTTGAGACTTCATGGAGACTGAGACTAATGAGTAAGACTGAGACTCTGGTAAGACCAAAGATACAATTTATACCCCAAAATATGACTCAGACTTTGACCTCTGACACAACTCTGGGACTAGAGACTCCAATTGAACTAGCAGCAGAGACTTGACTCAGATTTAAGCCCCAGAGATTCAACCCCTAGTTTGGATTTAGACTTGACATGGATTTGAGCTCCAGAGTCTCAAAACTTCTTCTGGTCTCAAGACAACACTCAAGACCAACAGGAGATTAATGACTAGGACTGAGATTCTGAGACACTGAACCTCGAAGAGCTGAATCTGAGTCCCAAGTCTTTGTGTTTAGAGTCTGAATCATGTCTTGAGCGTCAGAGACAAGCTGGACTAAGACCACAGAGGCCTCTCAGGGGCATCAGCTCAATCAGACTCGATTCACACTCAAGACTCAAGACTCAAGATCATAGAGTCTTGAGACAGGACTCAGAGACGCGATGCAAACTCAGACCCCGATGAGACTCAGATTTTGAGTCTCAAGCCTCGACTATGAACCCAGGCACTGAGGACTCAGTTTGGACAAGGATCTGAGAGACACCAGACTCGACTCAGACCCTTTGCATAAATTGATTCTTGACAATCTTACAGCAAGTCAACGGCTGGAAAGGCATAAAAGGGAAGATGAGCCACTGCTTTGGGTGTAAATTGCGAGGCAGATGAAGCAGACTGAACCCAGGGTGCGATCGCCGCTGAGCTGTCAAAGACATTCATCAGGAAGTGTTTGTATCTGAGCACACAGACGCCTGATGTCGGTGAAAGCCAGCGGGTTCTTCACGTCCAGATGACATTAATGAATGAAAGCTGTGAGAAACTGTTTTGTTAGCATCACTCCTCTGCGTGTCAAAGCACACAATAAGCGACAGATCTGAAACCCGTTCAGCTGCCACGTTTGGAGTGAGTCATGCAACCTAAATCGTCCAACAGTCTTCAGCCTCGAAAATGAAAGACACTTTAAACACTCAGACTCGAATGGGGGCAAGATGGAGACCACTAACTGCCAACATCAACATTCCTCGTCAAGGCCGACTGCAGATTGACAGCGATGCATTCGTAAGTGTTGCGGCTGACAGTAAGGCGTTCATACACATGTCTTATGAAAAGTGTGGGCCTTGTCTTTGGCATGCATGACATTTCAGTGTGGACCAATAGAATTGGTAGCTGATAGGGTCGTTCAATATAGAAGAAATATAATCAATTGTTTAATATACATAATTTATCAGTGCGAGTTCTTCATTTCTGACATGCAAATGACTTTTATTCAACATTTCTCAAGAGGTTAGTAAAGAATTCAATTTAGTTACTCAAGGACTTCCTGGTCCATCGCAGGACAATCTTATATGACTATATACTATCGATGAATACTATATCAAATCGATATATTTAACATATATACATACGTCTTCCATAACTCAACATAACATTACATATTTAATATTACCCATTTATTATTATTATTATTATTATTATTATTATTATTATTATTATTACACTCACATTTATTTATTTATAATGTATTATTATTATTATTGTTTTTATTACACTTACATGTATTTATTTATTTATAATTTATCTTTTTATAATGTATTATTATTATTGTTTTTATTACACTTACATGTATTTATTTATTTATAATTTATCTATTTATAATGTATTGTTATTATTATTATTATTATTATTATTATTATTATTATATTCTCGCTGTGTATATGGTTATCTTTCCGTATCTTTCCTATCTTTCCTGTCTTCCTGTCTTTATATTCTTTATTTCTTTGTTAATTGCCATGTAAATATGTATATGTATATACAGCTCATGTATAGCTCTTGTATATGGATGTCCTCGTTCTTTATATATTTTTTCTTTTTTATCTTTTTTTTTTTATTTTTTTTTATTTATTTAA